>PVKS010008198.1:0-38973 GCA_004027875.1 Aplodontia rufa
AAGGTAGAAAGACAAAAGGGAAGGAAGGGGGGCTGGAGTGGTGGCTTGGCGGTTATGGCACTTGCGTGGCATGCACAAGTACACGGGTTCAAATCCCAGCACCCACGTACACAACTAAGTGTCAGAGCAATGAAAGTCATGTGAAAAACTCAATAAAAATTTGTTAAAAAAAAAAAAAAAAGAAGGAAGGAAGGAAGGGGGGAAGGAGGAAGGGAAGGGAGAGGAGGGGAAAACAAAGGAAGAAAGAAACTCAAAGAATAATCGAAACACCTCCCTAACCACTCCTGGAACCTTGTACTACAAGGTTTGGTAGTTGCTCCCAAACACTCACACACATGCAGCACTGGTGATTTATTACTTGTGTCTGTGCATGCCATCTCTTCAGTGAGTGTATCCAGCTCATACTATCACATGAGTTCAGTAGCACTTGGTTAATTCACCTTTTCACTTGATAAAGTCTTGAGTTTAAAGGACTGCTTTAGGTATAATTATGAAGCAGTACCAAATAAAAGGTGGACCCAATTGGTACAGGCTGTCACCACACTGCCAGACTGAGGAGACCAGGCAAGTACACCCGAATAGAATTGTGCCTGAACTGGATTTGTGCCTGCTTAGGTGTGTCACCCCACACAAAAATGTCTGCGAATGCATTTTCTGGTCCAGTCCCCTATCTTTACCAACAAGAATGTTTAGTGATGCTTTCCAGAAATGGTGATTCAATGCTCTCCCTTACACATGGCTACTTTTAAAATCAAGATGGTACCTTTTCTGTGATTTATTGAAAAGCAAACCCCTCTCTCCAGTCTTTAGCACCATATTTATTTCCTTTATAGACCAGATACTCTATAAAAGTTTATTTATATGTTAATATGTCTGCTCATTGTCTGGGTCCTTCAACTGGAGGGTCAGTTACTTGAGAACACAGATTTTGAGGGCAATATATGAAACTAAGTGGGTATTAAATAATTATGTGCTTCAGGACCAGGCATGATGGCACATGCCTATAATTGTAGCAACTTGGGAGGCTGAGGCAGGAGGATCACAAGTTCAAAGACAGCCTCAGCAACTTAGTGAGGGCCAGAGCAACTTAGCGAGACCCTATCGCAAAATAAAATATAAAAAGGGCTGGGACTCTGGAAAGCAGTGTGGAGATTCCTCAAAAACTTAGGGCTGGATCCACCATATAACCCAGCTCTTCCTTTTCTGGGTATTTTCCCAGAGGAGTTAGAATCAGCACATTACAGTGAAACAGCAAAATCAATGTTCATAGCAGTTCAATTTACAATAGCTAAACTATGGAATCAAGCCAGATGCTCCTCACTGGATGAATGGATCAAAAAACTGTGGTACATATATACAATGGAGTTCTAAGCTATTAGAAACAATGATACTGTGGCCCTTGAAGGTAAATGGATGGCAACACAAGAAATTATGCTGAGAGAAGTTAGTCAAACCCAGAGAGTCAAGGCTGAATGTTTTCATTCATTTGTGGAGGCTGGAGCTAAATCCAGGCTTGGGTGAAAGGTAGACAAACTCATGTACTGGACCCACCAAGGACACAGCAACACAAAATCTAGGGGAGCCATAGACATGTGCAGGGGCAGGTAGGAAGAGAGAGGCAGGGTGACAGGAGAGGGAGGGAGGATAGGGAGGGATTTAGGGAGATAATCAACAATGTAGCATACTCTTTACCCCCCTGAGAAGTCAAATATTATGTATGTGATCATTTAATTCTATAAAATTCACAATCTTATACATATATATAGTCAATTATATTTGTTAGGGGCATAATATATAAGAATCAAGAGACTGGGGTGTGGGTAATGTGGGGGTAACCATGGTTTTCGATCAAATGCCTAGGATACTGTTACTTTATACGCATTTATGATTGTATAACTACGAAACTCTTAATAAAATTTTTTTTAAAAAGGCTGGAGATGCGGCTCAGTGGTAGAATGCCCCTGGTTAAATCCCCAATACCAAAATTATTAATAACAATAATAATAATAATAATAATCACATGATTTAACCACCCTGACAGGCACATTTCCTCCGTTGTAAAATAATTTTAAATGGAGCCCTGACTTCCCATCCAGGGCGTGTCATGGTTTAGGTGGCAGTGCTTTTTCTTCCTTAGTGGGACATAAATAGTGGTGCACTCTGCACCCAGTGTTATAGATCTGATGAAATAACGTTTTGAAATGCATGAACGCATGCTTTCATTTGCTATTTCTTCTGTTCTGGTCTTGCTTGGAAACACAAAGAAATTAAGATTCCTTTAGAGTTGGGGATGTAGCTCAGTGGTAGGGCACTTGGGTTTCATTTCCAGTACCAAGAAAAAAAAAGCTTTAAATGAGTGTTTGATCTGTGTTGGGAATTCTTTTGGAAATGGAGATGGCAGACTTACAGAACTAAATGACATAGTCTTTTTCCTTGAGAACAAGAAAGCTTAACAGGTTACAGTGAAAAATACTAATCGCTATTATAGAGAGATGTATAGGGATGGAGTCCAGAAGAGGGACCTCTCAGCCTGTGCAGATGCAGAAAAACTCCCCAAGGAATGGGGTAATCGACCCAAGGCTTGTGGCATATTTATGGGGCGCTTTGTGCTGCTTTTATGTACCTGGTCTCTTTTGATCTTCACGTTAGCTCTGTGAGATAGGAAAACCATTCTGTTTTAGAAGTGGAAAGACTGAGTGTCAGATAAGTTACATTGTCCCCAAATCACTTGGCAGAGTGGGGAGGGAGGAGAGAGTTTAAGTCTTGTCCTTTGGCTCCAGGGGCATTCACTTTTTGCCTCATTTGAGTTGAATCCCAAGTGATAAATAACTGCTCCACACCCTCTTCACAAAATTGTTCACAGGTGTGAAAACCTTTATCCATCAGGCTTGTAATGACTGGCTGTGATCTTGCTTTCATCTGTTTGGAGTTTTGAGCCAAGCAAGAAAAACCAGCACCGTCCTTGTTCTTGGGGAGCTCCTGGTCTTGAAATGAGTTGCAGACAGAAAACCGTCCTGGCGTCTACATTGGACAGTGGGAAGCACATCAGCCATTTTGATACTTACAGCAGTTGTTTGCCTTTGCTAGTGAGTCCTGCTTTTTAAAGTATTTTCAGGGGCTGGAGTGGTGACTCAGTGGTTTTAGCGCTTGCCTGGCAAGCACAAGGACCTGGGTTCAAACCTCAGCACCACGTACATAACTGAGTGTTGGAGCAATGGAGGCCATGTGAAAAACTCAATAAAGTTGTTTCTCTCTTTCTCTGTCTCTCTCACTGTCCCTCTCTCTTAAAAAAAAAAAGTATTTTCAGCATCTCAAGCCCTACTGTCAAAGGATTTGAAGACTAGATATAAGCAGAAACACTCCATTTTTAGCTCAGGACCCCAATGAGAGATTTGGAGGCAGCAACCCTGGATCAAGTTGACTTTGAGGTGAGTTATTCAGCATCTATGTTCTACATCTGAGGAGAGGTAGCATGTGATGATTCGCTAAATCACCTGTTAGGTCTTTCCTGAGGACACACTCATGTCTCTGAAGGTGAGGTGGAGAGTCACATAAAGGGCTTCTGCCTTCAAGGTGCCTGGCAGAAGCTAATGGATATTGTTTTGCAGATGCAAAGTTGTGAAATGCCTCAATGCTGCAAGGCCTCTCTGAGGACCATTAAGAAATCACAGAGCTTTGGGCAGTGATAGTCACCAGCAGCAATGTAACCAAATGGGGCAATGAGCAGCTGAGCTACACATGTACCAGGGAGCAGAGAAGTCTCTTACCCTCAGGCTACAATACAGCCTTTCTTTTTTGTTTCAATTAGTATGCATCCCTTGTGTTCAACTTGTGAATGGAGCTGAAGTATAAAGCAGTGGTGGCTACTGGATCACAGAGGCTACAAATAGTCTAAAAAGCAGAACTCGCTAGTACAGTAAAATACCACGAATGTTCTGCCTGATGAAAACTGGCCATTAGAAAAGTCCAGATATAACAAAATTGTTAAATCGACATGGATGAAATTTGATCAGAATATGTGTTCAGCATACAAAAAGAGATAATGAGGGGGGGATGCAATAACAGTTAAAGCAACTATGGAAACAGTATCCACGGCAACAAATGACCTCTTAGGAGGCTCAGAGAGACTTGTATCCTCCTGATGAAATGTGTTCAGGGGCCCCCTAGTGGCAATGACTGGGTAGCAGCCCAGAGATGAGTAACTGAAGTTGATCACTTACTTGCTTGGGAGTGCCTCAGGGAAAAGCTGGCTTGCACATAGCCTCTCAGTGTCACACCCCAGCTTTGCACTTGCTGGCACTGAGGCACAACATATGTTCTCAAACACCTGCCATTTCTCACTGACTCTAAAGACTCCGATGTCTGGAAAACATACCATTGTGTTACACACCACTGAGAAGCAAAAATAGTCAATTAAACTAGGGCATCCAATTGATTAGAAGATGCGTCCCTCTTTGAGAAAAGTTAAATGGGAAAATAATTACATGTCTTATAATCTACAAAATATGACATGTAACTTTTGGTGAGTTGCAACTTCATTTCCTCTCTTAAAAAGTAAACTGTCACTGATGGATGTGGAAAATGACCAGAAATCACTCATCATGTGACCCAGATAGCAAACCCCCTACTCTCTGTTTTGAAATCTACTGACTAGGGCCCTTATGGGAATCTATTGACTCGGGCCCTTATAAGAAAAATCACACTCTACCAACACTCCTGTTTTAACCAGAAAACTCCTTGACCCCCTCCCACCTCCTTCCCTCTGTATCTACCCCAGGCAGTAAAGTGACAGGTGGGTCCCAGACTCCATTGGGACCTATCTACAGGTTTCTCCCAAACAAAACTGTGTTATTGTTGAACCGCCGCTCTCCTCTCTCATTTCCTTCATTCACCTTTTTCTTTACAGTTATACCATCCACCCATCCATCCATCCATTCTGTGCACATTTATTAAGTGCTAATTCCTAGACAAGCACTGACTTCAGCACCTAGGGTACACTGAGGAGCTGGTGCCCTGCCCAAATCTATGGGGCTTTTATTGTAGTGACTGCAGGATTTCGGATGATCTTTGCCACACTAAAATCCTGAGTCAGTGATTCTATGACCCTGAGTGAGTTGCAGAGGGAAAACAGACTCCAGATAAGATATCAGAAAGCCTGGCTTCTTATCTAGATCTGCTTTTAATAGTGTTTAATCTTAGTTTGCTTAGTTTATCTGTTTATTAAGTGGATGTTGTCCACTTATTGCCTGTCTTGACTAGTTAAATCAAGAAATGGCATATTTTTCTCACAGCACAGTCCTTCTAAGAATATTCAACGACAGTCAAGTCCCAGAACTTTTCTTGTCAGGTATTGCGCGGTATCTTTTTTCTTTCATTTTCTTCTTCTTCTTCTTGGTACTGAGATTGAATCCAGGGACATTTTACCACTGAGCTAGATCCTCAGTCCTTTTTATTTTTTATTTTTAGGCAGGGTATCTCTAAGTTGCTGAGATGGGCCCTGCCTCAGCCTCCCGAGTCACTGGGATTACAGGTGTACACCAAGGCAGTATCATTTGATGTATATAAACATCTAATCCAGAATAATATTAAATTTTTTTTCTATTTTCCAGAATAGTGCTTCTCACTCCCTAAGGGTCTGCAGTGTTCTGGGTCTGACACTTGCCAGCAAACTTAATTGTAGGAGACAGTCTGGGTAAGTGCCCTGGTGGTGAGGGAGATA
The DNA here is from genome assembly GCA_004027875.1 of Aplodontia rufa. Lineage (NCBI taxonomy): Eukaryota > Metazoa > Chordata > Mammalia > Rodentia > Aplodontiidae > Aplodontia > Aplodontia rufa. The sequence goes on from PVKS010008198.1 coordinate 5,720, forward strand.
AGAGAGGAAGCTGTGCTTTTGTCCCTGAGTTTTTCGGTACAAAGGCTGTGTGTTTCCGGTTAACTAGCTGTGAACGAGGCTGGAAAGCAAGTCCTGTGGGGCTCAGTTAATCCCGTCTGCTATGGCCACCTACAGGTGCGAACAGGCCTAGGCCGAAAGAAGCTGTAGTGACCCTGCATTCCTGAGGGAGGAGTGAGGAAGAAAGGACCAAAGGAGGGCCTCCTCTGCAGCGGGAGACTACAGTTGTGTGGTCTTCTGCAATGAATGCGGGGAGTGTGGGTCTCAGAAGAATCCATGGGGGCACACAAGGAAGAAGAACCAGCTTTAAGAAGACCTGCCAGGTCCATGATTGGGCATTAGCCCTGGATAACTAAGTATATATACATTGGTTATTGATGTTTGGATAATGTTTCCCCCTCAATTGTATCTCTATATACATCTAATACATCTAATAAAAAATTAATAAAAACAAACAAATAAATAAATAAAAATAAAAAATTTTCATCCTCAAAAAAAAGAAAATATTGATTGAATGAACCAATAAATGTACATTTGTTTTGAAAAAAATAAAATAAAATAAAAATAAGAAAACCTGCCAGCTCCAGGGAGTGCAAAGCCCTTTGCATCCCCTGGCACACAAAACAAAAACAGACAAACAAAAATAAAAACAAACAAACAAAAATTCCATGCTGGGCACGCCTGTAATTCCAGCCATAAGTCTGGGGCCTGGGCAACTTAATGAGATTCTGTCTTAAGATAAAATGAAAAGGGCCAGGATGTAGCTCAGCGGTAAAGTGCTTGCTTAGGCCCCGAATTCTACCAATAATATAAAAACAAAAACAAAAACCCTCTTGCAACTATGCCAGGCAAGAAAGAACTCTCCTACTCCTCCCCACGGCTAGCCCTGGCACTCCCTAGTTCCTCCTCAGCCTCAGAGGGTTGAAACCACCATTGGCAAGATGGGAAAAGAGATAGAAGCTTAAGGTAAAGAGGAGGAACTGTGCCATTTATCACCCATTCTTTAAAATCCTGTCTCACTTCTTGCTTAGTGTAATGTTGGTAGAGTTGCCTTATTTGTGTTAAGCTCCCAGAAAGCGATAAAATGCTGTAAACTAAATCTTTTATTTTGATTTCCAATATAGGTTTGGAAATAATTTTCCTAAATCCTGCTCTCAAGATGCAAGTAAATTTTTATTTTAAAGTGATGTCAACCACTTAATACACAAATATACAAAAAGGAACCTATGAAATGACATTAACTGTAATACTATGCTGTGGTAAAGAACTTAAACTCTGCTAAATATGTAAGAAACTGATTTTTGGAATTGAGGTAGGATAGAAGAAAAAAATTTAAGATAGAAAGACTTAAAAGAAGGCAAGGAAATAAAAAAATATTTATTTTTTTATATTTAATTTTGGTACTGGGAATTGAATCCAGGGGTGCTTAACACTGAGCTATATCCCCAGTTTTTTTTTTTAATTTTTTATTATAAGACAAGGTCTTGCGAAGTTGCTGAGACTGTCCTTTAACTTGCAATCCTCCTGCCTCAGTCTCCCAACTCACTGAGATTATAAGCATGTGCCATGGGACAGGCTAGGAAATAAAATTTAAATTCAGAAGTTTCACACACCTTGACAGACCTGTCTATTCCCCAAACCAGTCTCTCTCCCAAGTCTGTCACTCCAAGTTCCTGGGAAATCTATAAATCTATCTTGTGCACTATTAATTAGCCAAGTAATAAACCAATTAAGCAAAGGGAGGTACGAGATTTTAATAAATCTATCATTTAGGAGGACTTTACTGTGTCTTCTATTGATCAGATAACAGAAACATGTCAACCCAAGGTTCCTGAGGATGACCAAAACCCGCCTTGAGATCACCAGCCTGATCCCCATCCCCACATCCCTTCCCATACTCCCCACTCACCAAGTTTTCTTTAAAAGAAGATCCAGGAATCCCCCAAATGTATCTTTCACTCTCAAGATGACTCACATTCTCCCTTCAATGTGTAAGCCTGCTTTCCTAAATAAATCTCTTATCTCTACTGACACATGCTGAAATTCTTTTCTATTACTTATGCCAAGGACCCCACTGGTCCTGAGTCATGAGATTAGGAGCCAGGCCTGTCTTCTTGTACAAACATTTTGTGATATGGTTTGTGACTCAGTTAGTGGCTGGTTCATGGGTTGGAGTGATCCCCAAATGGTGTTCCGCCCAGCTCAGGTGTTTCTACAGTTTGAATGGGGCAGTGCTGACCTGTTGCTGGCCCAACTGAGTTCCTAAGAAACAGTAACAAATTTCAATCAGCAACAACCACTTTAGTGCCTAGCAGAATGTGAACTAGGATTTCTTTATGACTGAGTAAGACTCCATTGTGTGTGTACCACATTTTCTTTATCCATAGTAATGTTTATTTCCATGTTATTGGGGTTAAGGATGACTTTTATTTTTTAAAAATACTATATATGTGCTATTCCTTAAGTTTCCAAATCCAAATGTTAGGGGACAGAGTGTTGAAAACACATAGTTAAGAGAATAATTCTATAAAATGGGCCCACTGTGGGCTGGAGCGGTGGCTCAGCGGTTATGGCACTTGGCTGGCATGTGCGAGTATGGGAGTTCAAACCCCAGCACCACGTACACAACCAAGTGTCCCGGGAATGAAAGTCATATAAAAACGAAATAAAGATTGCCTCTCTCTCTGTCTCTCTCTCTGTCTCTCTCTCACCGCTCTTAAAAAAAAAAAAATGGGTCAGCTGTGCTGACCCCACATGCTTTCTTTTCCAAAAAGCAATTTACTTGCAGGGGAGCCTGCCTGGCCTAAGTGAACAAGCTACGTCACATTCGTCAGCAAACTACCTGCTATCTGCAGAGGAAATGCAGGCCCAAAATGTTAATAAGAGGAACCCAAGTAACCCTGAAGAAGGAGATTTCTGTGACCAGATCCTGAAACTCAAGTAGATAAGGACAATTCCTCCTAACTAGAAAATCTGTAAGAATTTATGGTTAAGACTCCAGTTAGAACTGGTCAGCATGGGCCTAGGTGACCTAGAGTTGCCATGGCAGTGAGGATTTGAAAGTCTGGTATCACCTTGCTGTCAGTCAAAAGTCAAGAGGTTGGGTGCTGGAGCGGTGGCTCTCAGTGGTTAAGGTGCTTGGCTGGCATGCATGAGTACAGGAGTTCCAACACCAGCACCATGTACACATTGAGGTCTTGGAGTAACGAAAGCCATTTGAAAAACTAAATAAAAATTGTCTCTCTCTTACTCTCTCTCTCACTGTCTCTCTCTCTTAAAAAAAAAAATAAGTCAAGAAGTGGACCTCAGTGGGACTCTCTGGAAACTTCCCTGGGATCCCCAATAAAAGTGGAGCATGCGAGAAGCACATTGTCTCCCTCCTCTCTCTGCCTTGGAAGCATCCCCTTTCCCTTTTTCCCATCCCTTCAATAAACTCATTCTTGTTACTCTGAGCAACATGTATGAAATCTTCTGACTTGATCGCAAGAATCAGGTTGGAGGAGGTCTTTGAGCTGCCTCAGTTTCCCCAGAAGACCCCCGCTCCACAACACAAGAAATGTTATGTTTTTAACAGTAGAGACATATTGAGCCAAAAAAGTCTTTTACAGTTCTTAAGATTGCTGTCAGATCCACCCCAATATTTGTTCTGCATTTTTTTTTTTAAAGAGAGAGGGACAGTGAGAGAGAGAGATAGAGAGAGAGAGAGAAAATCAATTTCATTTAGTTTTTCATGTGGCTTTCATTGCTCGAGCCTACACCCTTACACATGCCAGGCAAGTGCCTTAACTGCTGAGCCACCTCTCCAGCCCCTCTGCACTTGTTTTAGGCAGCAGTATAAAAACACACATAGCTTTTGGTAGTAATATGAAAAATATGGGTGCTTTTTGAACATCAATAGTAATGAAGGCAAATTAGCTATTTATTTGGACTCTACTTTGCTTCAGATGGGTTAGTTGAAACCAACAAAAATAAAATAAAACTTCAAAGTTCCTCTTGTTCCTGAAAGGTCTTTCATAAGATGACATATGGGTCAGTGTGCTTGGCCCTCTCATCTACGCTGGAAAGGATCTTGCTGGAAAGGTACTGAGGCACACTCTGAAGCAGAGGCCTGTGTGCTGCCTGGGGAGGGGAAGAACAGGGAATCCCTCAGACACCAGCTGCCACAAGGTACCTTTGGCTCAGGCTGGACTCCTAGAGTGCACCATGTCACACAACGAACTCAAGTGGGTCTTCTGGCCTTAATGTGGCTGGTTGAATGTGGCCTTCTCTGCTCCCAACAGAAAATCCCATGCAAACATATAAAAGGACTTTAAAAAGTCAAGAACTTAATAGTGTCATCATTAGGGTATCCAGTTGCGGTCCAGGGCCTTGGTGTCCTGAGCAAAGAATTGAGCAAGACATACAAAAGTAACAGCAAAATACAAATTTATTGAAGGTAAAGGGGAAACTAGCACTCTGTATTACCATACCAGACCAGAGCAGAATGGGCTGAGCAAGAGAAGCTCAAGGACCGATGTCTGGAAATTGGTGTATTATATGCTGAGCTGTGAGGTGTCCTCTTCCCCACATGGACCTGATTGAAGACCTTATCCCATTTGCTCCCTTTGGGTACCTTACGGTACCTGATTAGAATACTGTCCAATTTTCCCCCATTGGTTGTTCTAGAAATCCTAATTAGAATACTTTCCACTTTACCCCCATCCGTTATTTTAGAATACCAAACTGAACTTGTGATGGGAGTTATCATGGGTGATAAGTCCTGATAACTCATCTCCCTGTCTTGTCCTCCAGCACTATTTTCTTATACCCTGACTCTGCCATTTTGGCGTCCCTGAACTCCTACCTACCACAAGGACAAAAATAAATAAATAAAGACCATACAACCTAAATAAGTAGATAGATAAGTGACTAAAGCAGGATCTGGCTGGCAAATGAACAGCTGTCTTCACAGACAAAAGCAGCTTGAAGGTAAGACTCCTTTGGGAGAATTCCTGCAGAAGGTTGATCTCACACAGCTAGACCCCAATGAGGAATGGAGACACTGTTGCCATTCTGCTGCCCCAATAAAGCCAGGGACTCAAAATCAGTGATTCAGGAGACACTGAAGACAGAAGAAAGAGCTTTATCCATAACAAGTGGACTCGGAAGTTGGTGGGTCCAACACCCTTAGCAGCTCTTTTGGGGTTCAGGTATGCAAAGGGGCTTTATAGGGACAGAAAGGAAGTGCAGGGGACAATGGGCAGGGAAGAACAGATGACTGGAGACCTTCAGGTGCTGCTTCTGTGGCCTGAACTGGATCCCATCTTGGTGTCTTTAGTCTTGAAGAGGAAGGAGAAACTAAGCAAGTCTAGGTCAAGTTGACCCCGCAACCCTGCATTACAGTTCTTTTTTTTTTTTTTTTTCAGAGAGAGGGACAGTGAAAGAGAGAGACAATCAACTTTATTTAGTTTTTCACGTGGCCTTTGTTGCTCCAACACTTCACTGTGTACGTGGCCACAGGAGTTTGAACCTAGGTCCTCATGCATGCCAGGCAAGCACCATAACCACTTAGCCACCACTCCAGCCCTGTTATGGTTCTGGAAAAAACATTGCTCTGAGTGGAAATATGACCCAAAGGTTAAGGCAGGAAAGTATACAGACACACAGAGGCCAAGTTTCTTCATTCCATTCCAGTCACCCATTGGACATCTTCAGGCCCAAGGGAAGAGTCAATGTTTTTAGCAAAAAACATTTTGTTTTTTGCTAAAAAAAACAAAACAGGCATTCAGGTCCCTGAAGAGTAACTTAGGCAACTGATTATCGTAACTCATATGTCCGAGGTATTATCTACAGCAAGATAGTGTGAGACTGATAATATAGTGCCCAGATGCATGACCTCCAAAGTTAGTGAAATTTTTTTTTAATTAGTGATTTTAAGAGTCAATAACTAGCTCACACAGCTCACCTGAGTTGTCAGAGGGAGAGGACCCAAAAAGGACATCCCCATCCAAAACTGCAGCATGACCTCATTGCAGAAGGTGTGGATGAGCCCCTGAATGGCAGATAATGTCACCGAGCCAAATCCTGTCCACAGTTCGCAGGCAAGCTGCAAACACTCCGTTGGGACCAGGAGGAGCCGCAGAGGATTTTGGGGCAGCCCGAGCCCACTCGCTGCGTGCAAGGCCTAGGACATGCAGTGTCCGTGTCAGGACCAGCTCGTTGAAGGGATGCATGCTCAGCTCGCAGCTGGGCGTAGCCCACTGAATGCCCCGACAGTGTCCAGCAGCAGTTCACAAAGCGAACCCCTGCAACCAGCCAGAGAAGTTCTTTCCTCTATCAACGTTCCTCTAGCGCCCTCTGCAGACAAAAGTTAATACTGTGCTCACTGCGAAGGAGTACCGCTTCCAGCTCCATTCATTAACAGAGAGGAGTTAACTGGATTTACACACGGTCATCATATGATGAAAGACACCGACAAGAAAGATTGAAATTGAAAGCACAGTAATTAAGAAAATGAAGAAATAGAGATAAGACAAATCAGAATCCCAACTGCAATCAATGTTTTATAAGAGAAAGTACTGTCTGCCTGATAAAAAGTACAAGAGACCATAAAAATGAACACTTAAGAGAATCAGAAATATTGTTAATGAAAAATATAATTTTAAAAGAAAAAATTCAGTAAAAATGCTAGAATTTAAAGTTGTGGAAAATATGCAAGAGGTAAAGAAATGTTGATAGTATAGAAAAATACGTAATGGTATAGAAAATATATAAAGTTAGTTAATGAATAATAGGATTTCTAGAAAGAACGAAGAGAGAGAAAAGAAGAAATTATTAGGGAGATATTTCAAGAAAATCTCCCAGAAGTGAGGACATAAAATTCAAAGTTCAGATGGACATTAAGTGTCTAGAAAAGTATCTGGCAAAAGGAACAATGTTCAAGGGATATCTTTATGAATTTTAAAAATACTAGGTCAGCTTGGCATGGTGCTCACACCTGTAATCCCCAGGGCTTGGGAGGCTGAGGCAGGAGGATCACATGTTCCAAGCCAGCCTCAGCAATTTATTGAGGCCCTAAGCAACTCAGCTGGACCAAGTCTCAAAATACAAAATAAAAAAAGGGCTGGGTCTGTGGCTCAGTGCTTAAACCCCCGTAGTTTCCAATCCCTGGTACAAAAACAAAAACAAAAACAAACAAACAAAAACTGAGTCAGCAGGATGTGGTGTACACCTATAATCCCTCTGACTACACAGGCTAGTGCAAAAGGATTGCAAGTTCACAGCCAACCCCAGCAATTTAATGAGACTCTGTCTCAAAATTTAAAATAAAAAGGGTTGGGGATGTTGTAGAGTGCACCTGGGTTGTACCCCAGTGCCACAAAATAAATCAATGAATAAATAATAAAAAAATTAAAATATTGCAACAAAGAGAAAAATCCCAAAGATGGAGAAAAAGGAAAAAAAGTCTCATAAAAATGATCAAAACTCAGAAGTTGCTATAGTTTAGATCTTTGAGGGGGTTTTTTTGTATGTTTTGTTTGGGGGATGAGGGATTGAACCCAGGCGAGTTTTACCATTGGGATACATCCCTGGCCCTTTTTATTTTTTATTTTGAGACAGGGTCTTAGTAAGTTACTAATTTTGCCGCGCTAATTTGCTGAGACTGACCCTAGTAAACTTGCTATTTTGAAGGCTTGGTCCCCAACCAGTGGCATCATTATTATTGTTAGGCTGGCTGGGGGTGTGGCTTCAGTGAAGACAAGAGGCTGTATCTGCTGGCTAAGGGGCAGGGCACAGGGCAGCTTGCCTGCAAAAGGAACAGCCAATCAAGATGCTGGCAGACAAGCTCCGATGGATTGATGGATCCACCAGCCAATCTCTGAAAGGCTAACCCCATCAATTTATCCCATTTAACCAATAAAACCAGCTGCCGGCAAAGGTCCAGCATGCTATTTTCCCTGCAGGCCATTTCCCCTGCCAGCCTTCACTTCCCTTGCCCATCCTCATTATGGCGGTGCAGGTGAATTTGGCCCAGAGCACCAAATCCCAATAAACATCTGTGCCTGAATTTACACCCGTACCATTCTTCTTCTTTTTTTCTATTTTTTACAATTATTATTTTTTTTAAAAGAAAGGGACAATGAGAGAGAGAAAAAGAGAGAATCAATTTTATTTAGTTTTTCATGTTCCTCTGACAGTGTGTACCTGGTGCTGTGGTTTGAACCTGCATCCTTTCACATGCCCGGCAAACACTGTAACTGCCAAGCTACCACTCCAGCCTGACCAGCAGCATTATTCAGAGGCAGTGGAAACTTCGGAAGTGGGGGCCCATGGGAAAGAAGTTGGGTCATTGGGGGCAGGCCCCTGAAGGAAAAATTGAGATCCTGGCTCCTCCTCTTCCTTTCTCTGTGTTTCCTGGTCATCGGGAGGTGAACAGACCGCCGCTACCATGTGCTCATGCCATGAGGTACTATGCTGCCACAGGCCCAAAACCACAAGGCCAAGTGACCACAGACTAAAACTTCTGAGGCTGTGAGCCAAAATAAACTTTTCCTCCTTTTGATTATCTCCAGTATTTCATCAGAGAAACAGAAAACACACAGAAAGCATAGGACTTTTCAATAATAGGACTGAAAGCTAGAAAATAGTAGAACAATGCTATCAAAATTTAGATATAAAGGGCTAGAGATGGAGTTCCGTGGTAGAGCACTGGCCTAGCATGTGTGAGGCCCTGGGTTCAATCCCTAGTACCACCAGAAAACAAAAAAAAGTCAAAATTAAAATGGAAACTAACTTTGCAACTTGGAATTCCACCCTCAGTAAAATCATTAATCAAATGTAATAATAATGAAGACATTTTCCGAACAGACGCAGACATTTCCTTTTTCATTTCCTCTTTCCTCGAGAAGTTAGTAGAGTGTGTGTGCCATCAAAATGAGGAGTTAGGTCAAGAGAGAAAAAGACATGGGCTTGGGCGGGAGCGGTGGCTCAGCGGTTACGGCGCTTGCCTTGCATGCGTGAGTACGCGGGTTCAAACCCCCCCAGCACCACGTACACAGTGACATGTCCGAGCAATGAAAACTAAATAAAATTGATTCTGTCTTTCTCTCTCTCTGTCTCACTGTCCTTCTATCTTTAAAAAAAAAAAAAAAAAAAAAAAAAAAAGACATGGGCTCCTCCCAGATGGGAGGCAGATGGACACGCCCCACCCCACCCCCTGGATGATACACAAAGGGAATCCGAGGAGCAGCTGGGCAGGAGAACAGGGATCAGCAGGTCCAGAATGAAACAGAAGTTTGGGGGATAAAGAAAATTCCCCACCTGGCTTCAGAAGGATGTCTCCAAGAAAAAAGATGAAATTGATTCATTATCAGGCATTATGATGATGAGAAAAACTATTCCTCTGAGGAAAATTGAGTGACAAATTACTGATAAATTCATAGACAAGTGTTCAAAGTTAAACAGCAGTGGTGTGTTGTTCTGGATAGTGTTCCATAAGGCTTAGCATCAGCCCATTTAAAGATTTCAGAAGCTCCTAATATCCTTTATAAAACCCTTCCCTGGGCACAGCAAAATCTATGTTCATAGCCGTTCAATTTACAATAGCTAAATTATGGAACAATCCAGATGCCCCTCACTGGATGAATGGATCCAAAAACTGTGGTATATATATATATATACCATGAGTTCTACTCAGCAATTAGAAACAATGATATCAAAGCATTTGAAGGTAAATGGATGGCTATGGAAGAAATGCTGAGTGAAGTTAGCCTAACCCAGAGAACCAAGGGCTGAATGTCTTCACTTATCTGTGGAGGCTGGAGCTAGACCCTGGCCATTATGAAAGCTGGTCAACTCTCATGTATTAAACCCTGAAAAGGTGTAGTGACACACAACCCAAGGCATTCATAGAGATGTAATAGGAAGGAGGGGGTGGGGGAAGGAACAAAGGTAGGTAATTGGGGGGGGGGCCTCTGGGGGTAAATCTAATTTTCAGAATATAAATATATTGTTTTGTTGGAAAAAATTTTTAAATTAAAATAAAACAAAAAACAAACAAACAACAACAACAAAAAACCCCTTCCCTGGGGCTAGAGTGGTGGCTCAATGGTTATGGCCCTTGCCTGGCATGCCCAAGGACACAAGTTCAAATCCCAGCACCACGTACACAACGAAGTGTTGGAGCAACGAAAGTCACATGAAAAAAACATAAAAAAAAAAACCCTTTTCCTATTTAATATACCTAGAGTAATCTCTATTTCCAGGCCCCCACCTCTGATAGATATAAATTGTTAAGAAATAGGAACATAAAGAGCAAATGGGGGGTGGGAGGTCTAGCTCAGTGGTAGAGTTCTTACTATGCCTTAGCTTTTTACTAAAAGGCTTTTAGAATTTGTGGACTTTGAAAATTACATACATGTATAAAACTTGGAAAAAATATTAAATAGTCAAATAAAACCTCATTTAGGAGGTAATATACATGAAAGCACTAAGACTTGTACTGAGTCTAAAAAACAAACAAAAACAGCTGTTCACAGTGACGCACACTTGTAATCCCAGGGACTCAGAGGCTGAGGCAAGAGGATTTCGAATTTGAGGCCAGCCTCAGCAATTTAGGGAGACCTTGTCTCACAACAAAAAGGGCTAAATAAAAAGGACTGGGATGCAGCTCAGTGACTAAGACCCCCGCATTCAATCCCAGTATCAGAAAAAAGAAACAAAAAATAAAACAAAACAAAACAAAACCACCATCCATTAAGACTGCTTGTTTTTTTTTTTTTTTTAAGAGAGATAGAGGGAGAGTGTGAGAGAGAGTAAGGGAAAGTGAGAATCAATTTCATTTATTTTTTTAATGTGGTTTCTGTTGCTTCAACTCTCAGTTGTGTATGTGGTACTGGGGTTTGAACTCGTGTCCTCACGAATGCCAGGCAAGCACGATACCGCTGAGCTACTGCTCCAGCCCCCAGACTGCCTCTTTAACAGTGGCAGCTGGACAGTCCTACATCCTGGAAGACTTACAAATATGTGATAGGGATACTTCTTATAAATTTATAAACATGGGGCTGGAGCGATGGCTCAGCAGTTACAGCACTTGCCGGCATGCATGAAGATGCAGGTTTGAACCACAGCACCATGTACACAACAAAGTGTCAGAGCAATGAAAGCCACATGAAAAACTAAATAAAATTGATTCTCTCTCTCTCTCTCTCTCTCTCTGTCACTGTCCCTCTCTCTTTTGTTTTTCCTTCCAATGCATTGTAGATTGTCTTTGTTGACCCCTTTACCCTGGCATCCTGGGACAGTGCTGTGCTGTTTTGTAAACAGCATTTCACATTTCAGACAATCACAACTAACCAGTATATCTCAGGGCCCTACGTTCTCCATCATTCCATCTCTCCTCTTTTCTGATTTTTCCTATCCTAAACTTAAGGCTTCATGGGTCTTCTGCCAATGAATAGTCACAAATGAGTCTATGCCCCCTAAGCCAGCGAGATCCAGCATGAGGTCAGTACACTCACCTCATCCTTGGCACAGGCCCAGTGGAAAGGCAGCTGTTCTTGAGGTCAGAAATTTTAACTGTTCAGCTCTCTAAAGCCCAGAGCTCTGTTCATATGTTCTCATCAATTTCAGTTTCCAGACCCTGCCAGATGGAGGTTGAACTTTCTTAGATGAAATAACCAGGATCCTAAATCCCAAAAGCCTCCATTAGTCTCCTACCAACTGCAATGGCCCTGCTGGGGTCCTGAGGGAGATGTGAAGCTCACACTCCAGGCGAAGCCATTCCTAATGATGGGTACCCTGGGAGCTGCTCAGATGCTCCGCTTGCTGGCAAAGAGCACCTCACGCCTCTTTGGGAGGCACAAGGGGAAGGAGTAAAGAGGTGGGGCAGGCCAAGGCAGGCTACTACACACGCCTAGGCGAAGACTCCTTATGATCACGCGTCGCTAATCCAGTTCACTAAGGCTTAAGGCTGGAACAGAGTTTGGGGGCAAAAGTTCAGGAATAAAGAGAGCTTCTTTTCTGGGAATGGCCTTGATGTTAAATAAGGACTTATTTTTTAATATCTGTCCTCCTCCCTCACCCCTTCTTCTCTCTCTCTCTCTCTCTCTCTCTCTCTCTGGAGTACTGGGGATTGAACCCAGTGGCACTCTACTATAACTGAGCTACATCTCTGGCCCTTTTTATTTTTTCTTTTGAGACAGTGTTTCACTAAGTTGGTGAGGTTGGGCTTTAATTTGTGATCCTTCTGCCTTAGCCTCCCAAGTCACTGGGATTGCAGGCATGCGGCTCCAAGTCAGGCTTTTCTTTTTGTTTTGAAATAATTATAGACTCACAAAAAATTGCAAAAATAGTACAGAGATGTTCCATGCACCTTTCACTCAGTGGTAATAGTTTATGTACCACAGCACACTATTAAAACCGCACTGAGGTGCGGTGGGTAGAAATCTCTTTCTATCATGACTAACAAAATGGATTCATAGATTCCCTCCTTCTTCCCTTTCCCTATTCCTTCCTTCCTCCCTGTCTTTCTTTTGCAGTGCCCGGGATGGAACCCAGGACAGAAAGAATGCTAGGCAAGGACTCTACCATTGAGCTACACCCCTGGCCTGGAGCTGTCCTTTGAGAAAATGTTTTGAGCCCATTCAAGCCAATTTTTGTAGGAAAAATCTGCAGGTTTCTGGTCTAGTTTGTTTGCAAAAGGTTGAGAACCACCGGAGAGACACTAAAAGGAAACATTCTCATAGGCTGTCACTAAAGACAGGGGAGCTAATAAATGTTTGTTGAAGAATAATCCAGGGACACAGCCTTCAGCAGTAAAGAGAACCAAGAGGCCCATCAAGTTGATTTCGGTAGTTGTTTGAATAGTTTTAAATGATAGACACTTCTCACATAAATGGGATTCCTGCTGAAATCATATTTAGGTGATAGAAATCAACATTTAAGTGAAGGAGGTAGCCAAAAACAGTGGGGCAAACCTGTAATTCCAATTACTCTGTGAGGCTGAGCCCAGGAGTTTGAGGCCAGCGTTTATAATACAGTGAGATCCCCCACATCCCCACCCAAAACAAGATGGAAGAAGGCTGCAGGTACGGCCCAGTGGTAGAGTGTTTGCCTAGCATGTGTGACCCCCTGGGGTTCATCCCCAAAAACTACTTAAATTTTTTTTAATTAAATTAAAAATAAAAATGGAGGGGGCTGGAGTGGTGGCTCAGCGGTTGGAGAGCTTGCCTGGCATGCACGAGGATGCGAGTTCAAACCCCAGTACCACGTACACAACAAAATGTCGTGAGCAATGAAGGCCACATGACAAACTAGAATAAAGTTGTTTCTCTCTTTCTCTCTCTCTCTCTCACTGTCCCTCTCTCTCTTTAAAAAAAAATAAGTAAATAAATAAAAAAAATTAAAAAGGAGGAACATCAGTATGTTCTAGGCCCTGAGAGTACTTAATTTATTTTTCACACTTTTCTGAAGAGACACACTTTTTAGATGGGCACAGAAGCACATCAACTCAACTATGTTTTAAAATATAGATTTCAGGCTATTCTTAATAGAGAAAAAATGACATTTTTTTTGTACTATGCTTTGAACCCAGACATGCTTTAACCACTGAGCCACATCTCCAGCCCTTTTTATATTTTATTTAGAGACAGGGTCTCCTTAAGTTGCTTAGGGCCTCACTAAGTTGCTGAGGCTGGCTTTGAACATGTGATCTTCTTGCCTCAGCCTCCTGATAACAGTGATTTAAATAAGACTTTTTTTTTTTCTTTCACCCTTGGATTCAGGAAAGGGAGGACCCAGCCCTGGACTTTATGACTTAGAGGGACCCACCCTAAAATCCCTCTTCTCGTGGGACAAGTGGTCTGAAAAGCCAAGAAACCTAACTACCCACAGGGTTTATGCCTCTTTAGACTTCATGGTAAGTGCTTAGGACCCCTGAATTTCTTAGAAAAATGACCCCAAGTCTGCTTCCAAACTTGTGTGTACATCTTCCTAGGGTCCATCCTCCCAAGGGGTGATGTCATGCACGCTCTGAGACCTAGGATCACCAAGAGGTGGCTGGTAAGCAGCTGGAGCTTGGCAGAAAACTTGGGTTTTCAAGGGAAAGAAGTGGAGTGGGCTGTAGGGAGGAGGCCCAAAGCAGGCTTTCTCACTTCTCCAATTCTGTCATGAACTCTGAGAAATCCCAGAATTTTAAATTCAAGCCTGGCTACCTTAGACTGGGTCCTCAGAAAACAGATTCTAAGATAGATTTGCATACAGAAGGAGTATTAGAGAGGACCCTTGAAAGGTGGAGGGAAATAGGACAGGGGAGAGAAATGGAAGCATAGAAAACTATAAAACAGGACTTAGACATTCCCATAGGGCAGGGGGATTCTGGCACTGGGGTAGCTCTTTAAAGCTGAGGCCAGGTGGTGGGGACACTGTATGTCCCTATTGATCAGACATTGGATGTGAGCTGCTCCCTAGGAGCGTGTGTGACCTTGGGCTAAGGCTTCTCCTTTCAGCAAGGAAAATCCCAAAGAATGTGCTGTCACAGTCTTGGCAACTGGGGAAGGAACAACAGGATCCCGAAGGCAAGACTTGGGCAGCACACAGCAGCATCTGCGACGCCCACCTTCCAGAGCCACGTGAAGCCACAGTCACCAAAGCAAAGGATGGAATACATTTTATTGAACAACCTGTTTGCCCTGTACCTTTTAAATCTTTAGTCGCATGATATGTGAGACTTCAGTTTTATTGTTACTCCAGGCCCTATAAATATTAGGGATGATGCTTGTAATAGAGACACAAATGACAGTGGTTTCGGTATCAATTTTTGACAATGGTCCAGACAGTCGCAGTTCAAAACTGATATGACAGCTCCATAGCAAAAATTCTGTAATCCAGGCTACTTCCAGCTTTCCACTCTGACCATTCATAGGACACAGCGCTTAATCTTATAATCTAGAAGGCGAGAGGTGTGACTCAGTGGAAGGCCATTCACCTAGAATGCAGAAAGCCCTGGGTTCAATCCCCAGCATGGAAAAAAAAATATTGATTCATTATCCAGAGAGAATTTAACCATCACCATCACATTCTAAGCAGAAGAGCGGACAAGTAGAGAAAAAAAAAAAAGGTAAAAAATATCCTCCTGCGGGGCTGTAGCGGTGGCTCAGCGGTTTCGGCGCTTGCCTGGCAAGCACGAGGACCCGGGTTCAAACCCCAGCACCATGTACACAACTAAGTGTTGGAGCAACTAAGGCCATGTGAAAAACTAAAGTTGTTTCTCTCTTTCTCTGTCTCTCTCACTGTCCCTCTCTCTTTAAAAAAAAAATCGTCCTGTAAAGAATATATCTTCTGCTGGCAACTGTGACACACGCCTATATTCCAGCAGCTTTGGAAGCTGAGGCAGGAGGATGGCAAGTTCAAGGCCAGCCTCAGCAACTTAGTGAGACCCAAAGCTATTTAGGCAAGACCTGTCTCAAATTAAAAAATAAAAAAGGGCTGGGGATGTGGCTCCATGGTTAAGTTCCCTTGGGTTCAATCCCTCGTACTGAAAAGAAGAAGAAGGAGAAGAAAAAGAAGAAGAAGAATGTTCCTTGAGGATTGGGGTGCGGCTCAGTGGTGCAGTGCTCATCTAGCATGCTCAGGGTCCTGGGTTCAATCCCCAATACTAAAACATAAATAAAAATTTAAAAATAAAAGGAATGCTCCTTGAAATAGCACACACTACTTTCTCTCTCATTCTATTGGCTAGAACTTGGTTATGTGACCCCACTTAGCTCAAGAAAGGCCAGGGAATGTACTATATCCTAGAGGGCCATAGACTCCACTAGGACTGTGAGAGAGGTGCAGAACAAATCAGACACACCTTTTCCTTTCTTTTTTTTTTTTAAGAGGGACAGTGGGGGGAGAGAGAGAGAGAGAGAGAGAGAGAGAGAATCAATTTGTATTTAGTTTTTCATGTGGCTTTCATTGCTTGGACACTTCGTTGTATACGTGGTGCTGGGGTCTGAACCCATGTACTTGCAAATGCCAGGCAAGGACTGTAACCACTGAGCAACTATTCCAGCCACATCTTTTCTCTTCTTGATGTCAGACAACTCCTCTGAGGGATCCCCGACACCCACATCCAGGAGGTAAGACATACGCCAGCCTGGACTGCCAAACAGGTGCTTAGTGATTTATCTTGAGACGTGACTCTGTAGAACTGCAGTAGACTCTATCTAAAATTCCCCTTGGGTACACCCCTGGGTCTAACGTATCCTGGTCTCATTCTAAAGGAGGCAGTGAGATCAACTGTACCCTGAGATCCTCCTCTATAAAAAGGAAGAGATGGAATTACAGTGGAAACAGACAAGATGAGTCAGGCATGGGGTTGCACACCTCTAATCCCAGCTACACAGGAGGCTGAGGCAGGAGGATTGCAAGTTCAAGGTCAGCATCGACAACTTAGTGAGACCCTGTGTAAAAATAAAAAATAAAAAGGACTGGAGATGTAACTCAGGGGTAGGGTGCACCTAGATTCAATGCCCAGTACACAAAAAAGAAAAAAGAAATAGACAAGATGAGGACAGGCAGGAATAAGTGCATTCAAAAGCCAATTTTTTTTCTTTTTTCTTAAGAGAGAGGAAGAGAGAGAGAGAGAGAATCAATTTTAATTATTTTTTCATCTGGTTTTTGTTTCTCTGACACTTAGTTGTATATGTGGTACTGAGATTCAAACCCAGGTCCCCAAGCATGCGAGCCCCAGAAGCCAAGTTATGTTATAGTTTTGTCTTCCACAAGGAGCAAGTGTGTTTGTGTGCACGTGCAAGCACCCTGTGCATGCACGCGTTGCTGGGAATCAAATCCAGGGCCTCATGCATGCTAGGCAAGCACTCTACCACTGAGTGATGTCCTCAGCCTCACAAAGAATCTTACAAGGAGGTTTGATATTGCCTGGCTATCGGTCAGGGTCATGAGTTAAGAATATTTTCTTGGGGCTGGATTGGTGGCCCAGCAGGAATGGTGCTTGCCTCGCAAGTGCAAGAACCCAGGTCTGAACCCCAGCACCACATACACAACCAAGTGTTGGAGCAATGAAAGCCACATGAAAAACTAAATGAAATTGATTCTCTCTCTCTCTCCCCCTCCCTCTCACCCTGTCCCTTTCTCTTAAAAAAAAAAAAAGAAAGAAAGAAAAAGAATATTTTCTTGAGTGGTTGGAGTGCTTGCCTGACATGCAGAAGGACCTGGGTTTAAATCCCAGCACCACATACACAATTAAGTGTCAGAGAAACAAAGGCCAGATGAAAAAATAAACAAAATTGATTCTCTCTCTTTTTTAAAAAAAAAAAAAAAGAAAAAAAATACTATTTTCTTGAATAAGTCCATCAACCTCCCTCCTCTTCATGCTGAAATGCAATGTTTCCAAGACTTTCATAATGTATCGTGCTTTTATTGAGCCTAGAGGATGGATTCTCCATCTACAACTCTTTAAGAGGGATGAGACAGAACATAAAGTGAGAAAATGATATTGTTCCAAAATTGGCAAACGTTAGCAATTGGTAGGTAAAAGAGTTTCATTTTCTTTATTTTTGTGTTTGAAATTTTCCATAATAAAATTTATTTTATAATTGTGCCAAAGGTCACATGCTCTAATAATAAAGAAAAACTTTTGTTGGCCTTAGTAGGAGATATGGAGAGTGGAGATGTGTAAGACTTCAGACCTCAGCCTTTCAGGTCAGGGGCTTTGAGTCAGGGAGTTCAGGAGGAAGGACTGATGCCACAGCGCCACCTGGGGGTAAGAACATCCAAACTCCCTCGCAGAGGAGAATGCTAGCAGAAAGCCGGTGTTGACAGTTCTTTCAGCCATCTAATAAGCCAGTAAAACAGAAAATGGTTCAAAAACTAAAGTTAGGAAGTTAAAACTGAGTAAAAGTACACTTAATCGGGGCGGGAGTGGTGGCTCAGTGGTAGAGCGCTTGCCTGGCATTCACAAGGACCCGGGTTTAAACCGCAGCACTACATACATGACTGTAGGGGGAAAAAACTCATATGAAAAAATAAATCAAATTGACCCTCTCTTCTCTTTCACTCTCTCTTTGAAAAAAAAAAAAGTACAGTAAATACACAGAAATGTTTTATGTTAGTACAACTCATGTGTCAGAATAATATCCTGATATTATTATGACACAGATGAACCTTGAAAAAGGTCTTTTTATTGGTTTTTGTTTTGTTTTGTTTTGCTTTTTTTTTTTAAAGAGAGCAGGACAATGGGAGACAGAGAGAAAGAGAATCAACTTTATTTAGTTTTTCTTGCGGACTTCGTTGCTCCAACACTTCGCTGTGTATGTGGTGCTGGGGCTCAAACTCGCATTCCTGGGCATGCCAGGCAAGCGCCACAACTGCTGAGCCACTGCTCCAGCCCTTGAAAAAGTTATGCTAAATGAAATAAGCCAGACACAAAAAGACAACTGTTGTGTGATTGAACTTAAAAATGAAGAAAATTGTATGATGATTCTCTATTTAAATATTTGAAATAGGGAGTTCATAGAGGCAGAAGTAGATTCGTGGTCACCGGGACTGGGGGTAGGGAGAGTGTGTGTCATTATTCAGTGGATACAGAGTTTCTGTGTGGAGTAATGAACAATTTTGGAAATAGTGGTGATGGTTGTACAACAGTGTGAAATGCAATTAATACATGCAAGATGGTTAAAATGGCAAATTTTGCCAGGTGTGGTGATGCATGCCTGTAAATCCCAGCTCCTTGGGAAACCAAGGCAGGAGATTGCAAATTCAAACCCAGCCTGGACAGTTTGGTGAGACCTTGTCTCAAAATAAAAATTTAAAAGAACTGGGGGTATAGCTCAGTGGTAGAGTGCTTGCCTAGAATATATGATGTTGTGGGCTCGATCCCCAGTACTGGAAAAAGGGGAGGTAGGTAGGGACCAGACAGGTGGCTCAGTAGTTGGAGTGTTTACGTGGCATATGTGAGGACCCAGGTTCAAACCCCAGCACCACGTACACAACTAAATGTCAGAGAAACAAAGGCCAGATGAAAAAATACATAAAACTGATTCTTTCTCTCTCTCACTCTCTCCTAAAAGAAGGGGGGCAAAGATAAGTAAATTATATATTATATATATTTTATCACAACATTTTAATGAACTTGGCTTCTAAACAGTTTAAAAAGTTAAAATAAGGGGAAAACATTGTACATGATACAAAACTTAATGGCATAAAAATAAAGAAGCAAAGCACAAGAACAAAATGGACAATTAAATATTGAAACTAGTGGGCAGAAATAACAAAGTAACCTAAGAAATCCAAAATAATTCAAATGAAGACAGACTGGGAGGAGGGGAGAAGCTATTTTATATTTGAAGTTAATATTGGCCCCTGTTCAAACCGTGAACCATCTGAGAAACCTGACACTCCTCAGGCTAAGGCAGCTGCAGAGGCCAACACAACCCACCCCAATTTTTCTCCCTCCAGACTGGGTGTTGGACACCAGGGGTACCCTGAGAAGTCCCTAGGCAGCAAGCAGAGTAATAAGCGCTTCTCACCTACAGGGTCACAGGCCTTCCTCTAAGCAGATGCCATAGAAAACATAAGGTCCCCAGGGTTGGACATGGTAGTGCACGCCTGTAATCCTAGCAACTTGGGAGACTGAAAAAAGAGAATCAAAAATTGGAGGCCAGGCTGGGCAATTTAGTGAGACTTTGTATTTATTTATTAAGACAGAGAGGGACAGTGAGAGAGAGAGATAACGAGTCGTTTATTTAGTTTTTCTTCTGGTTTTTGTTGCTCTGACACTTAGTTGTATACGCAGTGCTGGATTCAAACCTGGGCCCATATGCATGCCAGGCAAGTGCCTTAACCACTAAGCCACTGCTCCAGCCCCTATTTGTTTATTTTTGAGAGAGAGAGAGAGAGAGAGACAGAGAGGAAGAGATAATCAATTTTATTTATTTTTCCATCTGGCCTTTATTTCTCTCACACTTAGTTATGTATGTGGTGCTGGGGTTTGGAACCAGGTTCTTGCACACGCCAGGCAAGTGCTCCACCTACTGAGCAATCACTTCAGCCTTGAGATCCCGTCTTTAAAAAAGAGCTGGGGATATAGATACGCAATAGACCACACCGCTATCAATTCAATTCCCAGTACCAGTAAATAAATAAATAAATAAATAGTCCCCAGAACTCTGGGCCAGATCGACTGCAACACCCCAAGTGCTGCGAGTGGACAGAAAGGAATGGAAAGTAAGAAGAATGAGAGGAGGAAGAGTCCAAGGAAAGAGAAGAGGCAAAAGAATGGTTAAGTGAGCAGTAAGGAGGAGAGGCAAGGAGGAGCCACTCCCAGAACAGTGAAACCCAGTTGTGCAGCTCCTTGGATGGCTGCCAGGCTCTCCCCTCTTTGAGATCCCAGGCTCAGTCCCAAAGGTCTTATCTAGAGATGGAAAGAAAAGAAAAGAAAAAGTTCAGAAGCTGCAGCCGTTGCTACAGCTGATTCTCAGGTTTTGAAAACCACTGCTCCTTTGGGGAGGAAGTTGGGAGACAGCAAAGACTCAAAAGGTCTGAATGGGGGAGAAGGGGAAGCCAGTAGGCGCTGTTTTGTGCTTATCCTACTAGGACTCTTTACCGTTCTCAGAGTTGTCGCTCTGGCCTGCCAGCCCAGCCCTCCCCACCTCCACACTGCTCTGCTTGGGGTGGCCCCATGTCCCACTGAGGGCGAAAGTGAGCCTAGATGCCTGTGCCCAAGGTGCAGCTCTCCAGGCAGGAAGTGTTATCTTAACAGTGAAATCAGATGAGATCATGGATCTGAAACTGCCGAGGTGAAAGAGGAGTTATTTGTTGCTCTTCTGCCTAAAGGAGAAAACCGAATGTTCCTGTCTGGGATGAAATGTCCTAAGGAGATCCCCAAAGGCCCACAGGGGATTTAAGAATTAAAGGGCAGGGGCTGGGGGGGATCTGGAGAGGTGGCTCTGCCCTTGACCCTCCCTTGCCTGGCATGTGTGAGGATGCGATTTGAACCCTAACACCACGTACACAGTGAAGTGTTGGTGCAACAAAAGCCACATGAAAAACTAAATAAAATTGTTTCTTTCTTAAAAATATAAGCATTAAAGACACAGAAAGGAATTTAAGAGCAGATGAAACATCAAACTAAGTCACAGGTTGACTTTATTAAAAGAAAGCAAAGAGCACGCACTCTGAGAGAAGAGAGTGTGGGTGAGCATTAGACTGGAACCCACTGGCTTGATCTTGGCATGGATATGTAAAACATATGGTTTGTTTGTTTTGTGGTACTGGGCATTGAACCTAGGGGGCTCTACATCCTACTGAGCTACATCCACACCCCACCCCACCCAACCTTTTTTTTTTTTTGAGACTGAGACTCACTAAGTTGCCCAGGCCAGCCTCAACCTTGGATCCTTCTGCCTCAGCCTCCTGAGTCACAGGCCTGTCACACTGCACACCAGCTCAAATCTAAGGCTTTAGAGACATCATCTAAGAAGGTATTTTTAGTCCTCCTTTGTGTTAGTCACTTGACATGTTAATCATTACCTACCAGAGTTAGTTTTGTTTTTGTTTTTGAAAATCTGTTAACTCCCCTATCTGGAGATTTCATCTTGTGTTTAAACAGTACTACATTTGTGTAACATTGAGGGTTATTGTGGGTTTTATCAGAAGGCTGGCTGGTATAGGCTTGGAGTTATCAGATCCTAAAAATAGAGATTACAGAAAAGTCCTGTTGAGCAAAGCATTTTCTGGCTTGTTTTTCTGCAAGCCCAGGTCAGGAAAGAGGTTATTTATGAACCTGCGGATAAGGTCTGATAATTGATTTAATAGCTTGTTCTTGAGCATGAATTTAAATCAGGAGTTGAAATCACGGCCTCTCTTATTTTGTCCCATATGTCTCCTTTTCACTTATCCTAGTCTTCTCTCCTACCTCCAGGGATTTGTGGTTTATAGCCTTTCTTTTATTTTTTCTAATGGAAGCTATCACTGCTGGAAGAGATCCAGTCACCAAATCTCAGAGCACTGAGTGAAATTAGGATTTCACAGGGAGAGACGGTAGGAGGTGGGGTGTCAGAGAGAGAGGGAGGGAGGGGGACAGAGAGAGAGAGAGGAGGGGGTAGAGAGAGAGAGAGAAGAGAAGAGGGGAGAGAGAGAGAGAGGAGAGAGAGAGAAAAGGAGAGGGAGAGAGAGAGAGAATTACAGTAAAACAGGAAACAAGTCCTGGCCGCAGGAGACCTGAGAGGGTTGTTTGGCATCAAATGGTAATAATAGTAATAGAGGCAAAAGTTTATTGAGTTCTATGACTTCAGCAGCGGGGGAGCAGGCGAAGGAGGAGCCTCTGGCTGCAGTTCAGAACTCTGGGGCGCGCATGCATCCCGCGGAGCTCAGCCTCAGCGATGCCCACGCAAGGCGCTGCTGCCTCCCGCGCGCAAAGGCTGCTCAGCCCGCCCCCTAGTGGAGGACTGCGGGGCGGCGGGAGCGCAGGTTCCCTTTTCCGTTCTTCCAGGGCGAGTCCTCCGGGCTGTCTCACAGGATCTTGGTGAGGATAGTTAGTAATTGTAGCCTTGGCAGTGATCGGAATGGCAGTAGTTGTAGCAGCTGTGCTAAATTATTTACATGAATCATCTCACTTCATCCCACAAAGAGGGAGATGATATTATTCTCCCTATTTTACAAATGAAGAAACTGAGCCTTAGAGTACTTCTTTGACCTGCCTTGGGTCAACAGAATTAAGTAGATCCACCCTTACTCTGCCCCTACTCCGAGTCCTGCTGCTCTGGTGTTTAATTCCTTGATGGTGGTTTCTTTCCTTTCCCTTCTCTCCTGAAAAGCATTTGCTTTATACAAAAGGAGGCAAGGGAGTGTATATTGCTCCGACAGCTCCCTTCAGGGGGTTGCGGATGCTGGAGCTGGAACCCAGGGCTTCAAGCATGCTAGGGCAAGAGCTCTAACACTGATGACACCCCCAGCCCAAGACAGCTCTGAACTCTAAAATGATTCCCACTCTCAGAAAAGAAACAGACTCAAGATTCTTGCTGGATCTCCAGTTTCAGAACCAGTTGGCTCCTAAGGTAGAACACTCTTGTCCACTAGCCTGGGTGCTGGCCTCCTGGTGGAAAGCGGTCTGCTAATCAAAATGTTGCCTGGTGACCAAGAAGTCAAAGTCAGGAAGAGTAGATATTTTGGAAAATTTCATCAAGGCACTGTAAAACCCAGTCCTGTAATAGAACATTGTATTTATTTATACCAACCTTGTTTTAAACAATATCTAAAATAGCCTAAACACAACATAGTCACACACACACACACACACACAAAGGCAAATGAAGAATTAGGAAAAAAATAAAAAAAAATCAGTGAGTTAGTATGAGCATCATGCTGGAGGCGGGGGTCACAAATTTGGCAATGAGCTCTCTAGCAGCCAGTTCAAAGAGAGAAACACAACCATCACATGGCTCCCAATACACATAAGGTAAAAAGAGACCAGAGTTGCAGAGGAAGCACAGCTATTCCTTTTTCTGAGACCAGAAAGCTGTTTTCATCTGGTTGCCATGCACGGGGAAGCAGTGTAGTAAAGTGAGCAACACCTCAACAACATTCTATCACAAAGTCAAGGGATTCGTTTGCTGATTCCCTTGACTGTGACAGCTGCTGGCCCCATGGCTAGAGAGACTCAGGCAAAGCATGCTGTGGGCCCACGCTGTTGGTCAGGCTCCGTCTGGGGATGGATTGTAGCATAATTATGAAATAGGTGGCACACATATTGTTTCACCAAAGTAAAGTCCCTCCCTGACCCATCTTTTGATGGATTCAATGTTATACACTTAACTTTGCAGCCACTTTGGGCTGATGATCAAAAGTAAACTACAAAAAAAAAAAAAAAAAAAAAAAAAAAAAAAAAAAAAAAAAAAAAAAAAAAAAAAGAATACTAGGCATGTGGCCAGAATGTGCCTATCTCCCCATCACGAGCAATGCCCAAGCAGCTCACGATTCTTGTCCCTTGGGCTCCCCTTTCTTAGATTCCATAAAGGCCACCCTCTTCTGCACTCACGCTGTTTCTTCAGATGAGGCCCAGTGCCACAGATTTTATTTTTATTTTCTTGTTTATAGTTTGTACGTACATGCTTCCTGGAGTTATCTTTTGGGCTTATTTGTTCACCAATTTCCTTGACACCATCCCCAGTTGTCCCCTCTCATTCACAACGTGCAAATTCCCTACAATTTTCATTTATTAATTTCCATCTAATCTCCCAGGAAACATTTGCTAGCTGTGTGACTTAGGTAAGTTAGTTAACCTATCTGAGCCTTATTTTTTGTCATATTTAAAATTGATAATGCCTGCCTGAGAGGGTTGTTTGGCATCAAATGGTAATAATAGTAATAGAGGCAAAAGTTTATTGAGTTCTATGATTCCAGACACTATCCTAAGCATTTAACATGCAAATATTCGGAGGAGTCATCTCAACAAACCTATCATATGGGAACTCTGACTTGGCCCATTTTACAGATAAGGAGACTAAGGCTTGGAGCACTTGGTGCCTGGCCCATTAGCTACCATAGTTATAACTATAATTATTTAATGTCATGAGAAAAGCACCATGAGCATGGGGGGTTCGTTAGGAGTGAGGAAAGACTCCAACAATGAATCATTTACAGATGGCTGAATTTGTTTGGCTGTTTTGTCTTTATTGTAAACCTAGCACTGGATATGGTCCTTGAAAAATACAAAGTAAAAAGTTGAAAAGTTTCTACCACCAAAGAGTAGCCATTGAATAGCATCTTGACATAATGTTCTCCATGAATACGCTTTTCTTTCTTTCTTTCTTTCTTTTTTTTTTGTATGATACTGGAGATTGAACCCAGTGGTGCTTTACCACTGAGCCACATCTCCAGCCTTATTTTATTTTGAGACAGAGTCTTGCTAAGTTGCTGAGACTGGCTTTGAACTTTTGATCCTCCTGCCCCAGTCTCTCAAGTTGCTGGGGATATAGGTGTGCACCACCATGCCTGGCTCTAAAGATGTTTTACTTTGAGATAGAGTCTTCCTAAATTGTCCATGCACCTGGAACGTCTGATCCTCCGGCCTCAGCTTCCCAAATTGCTGATATTGTTGATGTTCATCATGGTGCCTGTCTGGAGCATACTTTTTTTTTTTTAATAGATAACTTGTGGTGTAGTGTATTCTTGGTTATCAAAACTACTCATGGGGGCTGGAGCAGTGGCTCAGTGGTTTTGTCACTTGCCTGGCAAGCATGAGGACCCGGGTTCAAACCCCAGCACCACGTACACAACTAAGTGTTGGAGCAACAAAAGCCATGTGAAAAATTCAATAAAGTTGTTTCTCTCTTTCTCTGTCTCTCTCACTGTCCTTCTCTCTCTTTAAAAAAAAAAAAAAAACTACTCATGTAACTTTGGGATTTTGAATTGGTGAATATTCATGATGTGTTTCTAAGTGTGATACACACTATGATCTCAATCACACATGATGGGATGTTGTGTATGTGTGTTTATGACCTGGAGGGACACAGCCAACTAAGCTGCTTGTGACTGGATGACTTTGTTCTTGGCTTGTACTTTTCTGTTTCCTGTAATGCATATGTTAACGTTTGAAAACTAAAAGCTATTTTAAAAACCGAAGAGAGGGGCTGGATTGGTGGCTCAGTAGTTTTGTCGCTTGCCTGGCAAGCACGAGGACCCGGGTTCAAACCCCAGCACCACTTACACAGCTAAGTGTTGGAGCAACTAAAGCCATGTGAAAAACTAAATAAAGTTGTTTCTCTCTTTCTCTATCTCTCTCACTGTCACTCTCTCTTTAAAAAAATAAAATAACATAAAAACTAAAAACAAAGAGAGAGGTATCAACTTGTGTGTCCCTATATTTTATTTTTTCTGAGCAACATTTTTTTTATTTGCACAGGAAGGAGTGCTTTCTATGTGGTTGTTTTAGCCCTTCGTATAATTTAAAATATTATCCTTTGGCTCTCACGTAATTTGTGATTAATTTTTTTTAACAAAACAAAACTATTTAAAGTCACATTTTATTTAACATCAAAGATGAGTACTGTCTTTCCCCTGAACCAAACACTTTCACTTCTTTCCTTCTTATATTTCCCAAAAGGTACACTCTCCAAGGGTTCCTCAGGTTTGAGGAAATTCTGGAATGAATGGACCATTTAATAGCAGAGAAAGAGAAGATGGGTGATAACAGGAGCAAGGTGCAGAGTGGCAGGGGGTTCAAGGCCCAGAGTTCAAGTGTGGGTCAGTGTGCAAGGGGCTTAGAACATGCATGAATTCATTCATTGATTCTGCAAACATTCCCTTTGTCCCTGCAGTGGTGTCTGCCTGTACTGAGGGTGAGAAGTAAAGGGAGCCTGCAGGCCAGAGGTGAATGACCTTTGCTTCAAGCCCCAGGTTCTTTAGCCAGCCAATACCTGAGCAGGGGAGTGGTGTGACAGCTGACTTACAGGATGGGCTTGAGTTGGCAGAGCCTGTGGGTATGAAGTCAATTAGGAGACTGCACTAACTACCTAGGCAGGAGGGCCTCTGAGGATCCCCATGTGAGAACAAAGGACATAAACAGGAAACAAATTTAACAATTAAATAAAAGCACCTCCTTAACAATTACACAAAAGCACCTCCCTTTTGTATGTATCTGTGCCAGGTGCTGCAGAAACATCTGAGGAGTCATTTCCTTTACTCTCCTGGTGACTTGCCTGGCTGGAGACAGTCCTGGCAAACATGAAGACTCCACTCACCATCAGTGCATTTAACCTTTGTCCACCCTGCTGAAGCTCCTGAGGGGACCAAATCCCCTCCAATCTCTTCACTACCATATATATATTTTTTTATTTTTTTATTTTTATTTTTTTTAATGGTGCAGGGAATTGAACCTAGGATGGTTTGCCACTAAACCAAACCCCCAGATCTTTTTTTTTTCTTTAAGTTGAGACATTATCTCGCTAGGTTGCTCAGGCTGGCCTTGCAATTCTCCTGCCTCAGAACCCAGGTCGCTGGAATTATGCACGTGCGTGTACTACCACACCTGACTCACAGAATGATTTTACAAGGAAAACTTGATCCTGTTACTCTCCTGCTTAAAACTTGGAATTTCCATAATTCTTCATATTTAAATAAAGCCCCAAATCTCTGAGAAGTTCCACAGGTCCTGCATAATCTGGCCAGTCCTTCCCCTGGGGTCTCTCTGGGACTCTCTGCTTCCTTTAATTACGTAAATACTCTGGACTCTGCCCCTCAGTATTTCACATGGTCCTGCCTGAAAGGTACCTGGCTACTAACCCACAAATTCCCACATACCCAGAGATTCCTCCTCAATATTCTTTGTATAAGTAAGGGGCTTCAGTAGTCTGCAAGTCTCATATGCATCCTGTTCTCTCCCCTTGCTACAGGGCCTGGACATGAGAAGTGCACATAATAATGAATTAATGAATGAATGAACACTATTAATTAAATGAGTGAATAATGGGACCTGCTCTCAAGAAAATATCTTAAAGCAGCCGGGTGTGGTGGCCCACACCTAGAATCACAGCATTTTGGTAGACTGAGGCAGGAGGATTACAAGTTCCAGGCCAGCTTGGACAACTGAAAGTAAAAACTAAAAAGAACCAAGGAGTGGACTGCAGCAGTGGCTCAGCAGTTATAGTGACTTCGAACCCTCGCACCACATACACAACTAAGTGCCAGAGCAACGAAAGCCACATGAAAAAACTAAATAAAAATTAATTCTCTCTCTCTCACTCTCTCTCACTGTCCTTCTCTCTAAAAACAAAAAACAAAAAACAAAAAAACAAACCAGGGAAGTAGGTCAGTGGTAGAGCATCCCTGGGTTCAATCCCCAGTACCACAAAAACAAAGAAAGAAAATGAAGAAAATCTCAAGGCCATTTACAGTTAGTTGCAGATGTCTAGAAACAACTTAGGTGATCCCTGGAGAGAAGGCTGGAGACATACATGGCAGCCAAAGGGGGTGTTCCCTGAAGGATGCTTATCAGTTTAACAAAGTATTACCACCTAGATGGTTTAAACAAGAAAAACGTATTGTCTCACAGTTCTGGAGTCCTCAGTTTGAATTCAGGGGGTCAACCGAGTTGGTTCCTTTTGAGGACCACAAAAAAATATGTGTCAAACTTCCCTTCTGGTGACCTCAGGCTTTCTGGCTTGTAGACACTGTTATCCCTTCGTCTTTACGTCATTTTCCCTCTCTCTGTATGTCTGGTGTCCAAATCTCCTCTCTTTACAAGGATATCAGTCATTTTGGGTTAGAACCCACCCTAATGACCTCATTTTAATTTGATTATCTTTTTGGATATCCTATTTTCAAATAAAAGTCACAGGCTGAGGTGCCAGAGATAAAGATTTCAATATATCTTTTTTGGGCAAGACACAGTTCAACACATAAAAAGGGCAAATCCCAAATGGCCTTCGCTTTCATAGGCCCTAGGAAAATAAAAATGACAGAGCCGGGTGCAGTGGCATACGCCAGTAATCTCTGCATCTTGGGAGACTGAGGCAGGAAGATCGCAAGTTCAAAGCCAGCCTCAGCAACTTAGCAAGATGCTAAACAATTCACTCAGAACCTGTCTCAAAATAAAAAGTAAAAATGGGCTGGGGATGTGACTCAGTGATACAGCATCCCGGGTTCAATTTCTGGTACAAAAAAAAAAGGATGACGGATGGAAAATCACTGAACACGTCATCCTTTCCCAGCCTGATGACTTCAGGATCTGCACCAGGAACTGCTCCCCACCTCACCTCGCCTTACCTGGAGTGCTGCCTGATCCACATCCTCCAACCTCCCCATATCTACTCTAGCCTCCACATGCCCCTTCATTTCATTCTCTGATAAAACCTGGTCCAGGGTATGTTCCTCTCCTTCAGTCTCTCAGTGGTACAGAAAGTCTTCATGGTTAATGACACCCATGCTCTAATAAAAATAGGATGTGATAATATCTCTTAAATTAGCAGACTTGGTCAATTGCCTAACTTAGGCACTAGGAATCTCACCCAGGAGTTCACACACGCTAGTCGCATGCTCTACCACTGAGCTACATCCCCAGCCCAGAAGAGAAAGGATTTTTACCATTGACTTTCATATGAGCTCCCAGCACCTAGCCTTGAAGAAATTAGAGCCCCTTAGAAGGCAGGGCCTTAGACGATAGCTGAGACTGTGCATCAGAGAAGGGAAGAACTGGGAAGAGACTTGAAAGTTCTGTCATTTCTAGAAAGTAAGAATGTCTTCAAGAATGGCACGGATGGTGGTGCACACCCATAGTCCCAGCCAACGGCGGATCACAAGTTTGAGGCCAGTCCTGGCAACTTAGCAAGATCCTGTCTCAAAACAGAGAGAACTGGGGATGTAGCTCAGTGGTAGAGCACCCCTGGGTTCCATCCATTGCACAGAAGGAAAGAGAAAGAAAAGAAAAGAGAGAGAGAGAAAGGGAAAAGTCAAGGAAAGTGCTAAAAAGGACAAAGGAGACAACTTAAAGAGCTCCCATTGTTCAAGTGGAGACAACTGAGAATAAAAAGATGCTGAGAGGGCTGGAGCAGTGGCTCAATGGTTGGAGCACTTGCCTGGCATGCTCAAGGACCCAGGTTCAAACCCCAGCACCACATATAGAACTAAGTGTCAGAGAAACAAAGGCCAGGTGAAAAAAAAAATAAAACTGATTCTCTCTTTCTCTCTCTCACTCTCTCCCTCTCTCTTAAAAAAAAAAAATGCTGAGGGGGGTGGTGGGTGTGGTGGTGCGCAACTGTAATCCCAGCAGCTAGGGAGGCTGAGGCAGGAGGATGGCAAGTTCAAAGCCAGCCTCAGCAACTTAGCGAGGCTCTAAGCAACTTAATAAGAACTTGTCATCCCCTGGCCCCAAAACAAAAGGCCAGGGTATTTCGGTCACAGCAATGAAAAGCTAACTAACACAACTGCCTTAATAATTATAAAAGGAATTACAAATAAGGAATGTATAAAATGTAATAATGCCAATATGTCAAGTCAAGGTATTATAATGCAAGGAAAATGGATTGTGTGATGCTAACCAACAGAGGTTTTAAAGAAATTTTATATTAGCAGAAGAAAGTAGGCCAGAAAATTCTAAAGTCTATGTGAAAGATGAGCTCCTAAAAAGAATTTCATTCCCCAAGGGGATACAATTTTGCACACACGAAATATATAATAAAAAGACATGGGGCTGGAGTGCTTGCTTTTTATTTTAACTTTTTTAAGAGAGAGGAAAATAGGGCTGGAGCAGTGACTCAGCGGTTTCGGTGCTTGCCTGGCAAGCACGAGGACCCGGGTTCAAACCCCAGCACCACGTACACAACTGAGTGTTGGAGCAACTAAGGCCATGTGAAAAACTAAATAAAGTTGTTTCTCTCTTTCTCTGTCTCTCTCACTGTCCCTCTCTCTTAAAAAAAAAAAAAACAAGAGAGAGAGAGAGGAAAATAGAAAGAGAATCAACTTATTTTTTTCATCCTGACCTCTGTTTCTCTGACACTCTGTTGTGTACATGGCACTGGGGTTTGAACCCAGGACCTCGTGCATTCCAGGCAAGTGCTGTAACCACTGAACAGCTGCTCCAGCCCCATGAATTGTGCTTTTTTTTTTTTTGAGAGAGAGAGAGAGATTTGATTTTAATTTTTCATGTGGCTTTTCTTGCTCTGATGCTTCTTTGTGTATGTGGTGCTGGGTTCAAACCTGCATCCTAGGTCATACCAGACAAGCGTGTAACCTCTAAGCCATGAATTATTTCTTTTTCTTTCTTTCTTTCTTTTTTTTAAAAGAGAGGGACAGTGAGAGAGAAACAATTTTTATTTAGTTTTTCGTGTGGCTTTCGTTGCTCCGAGACTTTGCCGCGTACATGGGGTGCTGGGGTTCGAACTCACATACTCGCGCATGCTAGAAAAGCACTGTAAACACCAAGCCACCGCTCCAGCCCCAATTGTGTCTTTTATTTATTAATTTTCCTTTTTTTCAAAGAGAGAAGGACAGTGAGAGAGAGAGAGAATTAATTTCTTTGAACCCGTGTACTTGCGCATGCTAGGCAAGCGCTGTAACCACCGAGCCAACTCTCCAGCCCATAATTGTGCCTTTTTTTTTTCTGTTTTTTATTTATCTTTTTTATTTTTATTTGATGGAAATAGAGATACAATTAAGAGGGAAACATTATCAAATTGTGCCTTTTAAATGGGACCTGATCCTCCTGTTATCCTCCCATTGTCCTGACCCCTGGACTACACAGAACTCCTTATCCAGGACAAACCCTGGAGCATGACAGGTACTCCTGAGGACTTGTGCATCAGGAAGGTGAGTTAGTAAAGCTGAGTGTCTCTAGGTGTTTGCAAAAGTCGTCTCCTGAGAACAAAAGGAGAATGCTGACCTAGAAGGAGGTGGGAAGTACACAGAAGATATCCTCCCAGTGGAATAATCACAGGAACAGAGGTAAGTGCCTGGTCTAGGGAGGGAGATGAAAACAAGTGGCCTTTGAATGGCATGAAAGATGGGTGACTTGTGGCCCAACATGGTGGTGCATGCCTGTAATCCCAGTGGCTCTGGAGGCTGAGGCAGGAGGATCATAAATTCAAGGCCCGTTTCAGAAACTTAGTGAGACCCTGTCTCAAAATTAAAACAAAAACAAAAACAAAAACAAAATTTAAAGGACCAGGGATGTAGCTCAATGGTAAAGTACCCTGGGTTCAATCCCCAGTACCAAGAACAGGAAATGGACTTGGAGGAAGGACCCCCCCCCAAGTGACTTAATTGCCATAGGAGCTGGAGAATCTCATTTTCATCTGCTCACTCTGCCCATTCCTGCAGTGTCCAAGTGGAACCTTAGCCAACTCAACCTCTTACTGGCTGCATAACCTTGAGTAAGTTACTGGAGCCTCAATTCCCCACTTGTTAAATGGAAATAAGAGTAAGTACATCCGGGCTGGAGCGGTGGCTCAGCAGTTATAGCACTTGCCTGGCAAGCATGAGGATGCGGGTTCAAACCCCAGCACCACCATGGACACATGGGAGCAATGAAAGCCACATGAAAAACTAAATAAAGGGGCTGGAGCAGTGGCTCAGTGGTTTCAGTTCTTGTGGCGCTTGCCTAGCAAGCATGAGGACCCGGGTTCAAACCCCAGCACCATACACAGCTAAGTGTTGGAGCAACTAAGGACATGTGAAAAACTAAATAAAGTTGTTTCTCTCTTTCTCTGTCTCTCTCTCTTAAAAAAAAAACTAAATAAAGTCGTCTCTCTCACTGTCCTACTTTCTCTTAAAAAATAATAATAATAAAGAATAAGTACATCCTAAAGTTGTGGAAAAAACCCAGGGGTGCTTTTGCCCCTGAGCTATATTTTCAGCACTTTTTATTATTTTTTTCTTTTTTTCTTTCTTTTTTTTTTTAAGAGAAGGACAGTGAGAGAGAGCGAGCGAGAGAGAGAGAGAGAGAATCAATTTTATTGAGTTTTTCACATGGCTTTCGTTGTTCTGACACTTAGTTGTGTACGCAGGTGCTGGGGTTTGAACCCGTGTACTTGCGCATGCCGGGCAAGCACCATAACCACCGAGCCACCTGCTCCAGCCCCCTATTATTATTTATTTTGAGACTTGGCCTTGCTAAGTTGGCTTAAAGGCTTGCTAAATTGCTGAGGCAAACCTTGAACTTATGATCCTTCTGCCTCATCTGCCAAATTGCTAGGATTATAGGCTAACGTTGTGAAAATTGAAATAATCTTGCAACACATTTAGTTCATGGTAAATATAGGATGATGGGAACTACTATGATGGAAAACATCTGACAGGCAAGTGCTGACACCGAGGGTTGCGCCAGACTGTGACAGATGGTAGGAGGACCAGTGTTTCCTTTGGGCTCTTCCTTTTGGACCCAAGAATGAGAGAGTCTAATGCCCAGATCGATGGGGTGAAAGGCAGACTTATGACCCTATGGATTTCTTAACCTGCCACCTGCGAGGAAGGCTGCAAGGAGGAGTCGAGACCGGCACTGGGCTTGCAATGTGCTGTCTGCAGCTCCCAGAGCTGTTCCAGGTGAGGTGGAGCCACTATGGTCCTGAGTTCATGGATCGCTTAAGTGAAAAAGAATGTGACTGCAATCCTGTGGCTGAGCTCTGAGGCTTCCTAAGTCCTGGACATACTTCTCAGTGAGCTCAAGAAGACTCAGCCGGTGAGGAAAATAAACTCTGAGCTTGCACATCCAGTGACCAGTACTGTGTGCAGACAAGTTCACCAACATGATGAAGAAAAGAGAA
>PVKS010008198.1:39073-69400 GCA_004027875.1 Aplodontia rufa
AGGAGGAGGAGGAGGAGGAGGGGAAGGGGAAGGGGAAGAGAGAAAATTAGCTACCGGCTGTATCTCCCACAACATGGACTTTGAAAGTTGAGTTTGAGGAAGAAACAGTTTGAGAAGTACCATGCTGCTTCTATAAGGGAACATGGAACCAATAAATTCAACCACTCCACAATCTTCCACTGAAAAGCTGTAAGCCTGTGAAAGGGCTAGTCTCTATCCTCAAGGACCATTTCTACTAGGTCCCTCTGCCCCTAGACGACTTATATTGCTGCTTCCTGGCTGTGAAGTGGATGATCACAGAATACTGAGAAAATAACCATGCTGAGAAACTGTCACACAAACTGCTAGAGATTTTTGGCAGCCAGGGACCGGGAATCAAGTGGAAATGTGATCTGCACAAGATGGCTGAGGCCAGCTGCACCCTGGCCCACTACCATGGGTGGTAGAAGGAGAGGAGAAGTTCTAGGAGGCTCCCAGAACCCTCTGTGATAACCACTGCCACATTGAAAAAATACCTGTGAGTTAAAGGTGTGGTTCCTTTTTAAGGGCAGGCACACCTCACAAGAGGGATTGAACAGCACATTTATCACCTGTTAATCTTTCCTTCTTTCTTTGGGGCTAGAACAGGCTGTCCCTGCCACATTTCCTTGAAAAGAGGTGACATATTGATAGTAATTTACTCCAAGAAACTCAAGGCCCAATGTTCTCTTTCCTCAGCTTGGCCTGGACATTGCAGTGATACGAAAAGCAACAGTTAATTTCAGAGAAGATTTAGTAGAAAATTCTCACCCTGGCTGGAGGCAATGGCACATACCTGGAATTCCAGCTTCTTGGGAGGCTGAGGGAGGAGGACCACAAATTGGAGGGCAGCCTCAGCAACTTAGCAAGATGCTGTCTCAAAATAAAAAATTAAAAAGACTGAAGGTGTAGCTCAGTGGTAAAGTACCCTTGAGCTCAATCCCCAGTAACAAAAAAGAAAAAAAAAAAAAAGAAAGAAAATTCCCATCCTGAACTGTTGTAGCATGTGATGAAGAATGATCATTCTGCAAGGAAAGAGAAAGAAAAACATCTGAATGAGTAAATGGGGTTTGCTTGAGGAATGAAATATTTAAATGAGAACCCACCTCTCCCTTTTTGATCTTGGACTCCTTCTCTTGAGTGCAGTTCCCAGAGGGAAACATCACATTGCCCAAACTCAACCATAACTGCAGCCACATCAATGTGCCACTGTGGGGCTAAAACTTATCTTCCTGCACAGTACAGCCAGAGCAGCCTAATTGGGACAATGCGCATCACTATCTTGAGTCCCTTGTGATTGCTCAGAGTTTTTCAGTCTCTAGAGCACTTTGACACCATTTTAATTAAACTTCATAACAGGGTTCATAACAATCCTGTGAAGTAGGCTGCACATCTCCTTTCATCCCATTTTACAAGTGGGAAAACTAAAGTCCATAGAGGTAAAAGATTTGCCTAAACTGGCATGGTAGGAAAATTGTGTGGCCAGAGGGGAACTATAGTCTTCCAATTTCTGGACAAGTGTTCTTTCTTCCATAGCACCTTTCCTTCTTGGATAGGAGAAATGACTCCTGCTGTTTCAGCCACCACTTCCAAC
The DNA here is from genome assembly GCA_004027875.1 of Aplodontia rufa. Classification (NCBI taxonomy): domain Eukaryota; kingdom Metazoa; phylum Chordata; class Mammalia; order Rodentia; family Aplodontiidae; genus Aplodontia; species Aplodontia rufa. Next base: position 40,686 of record PVKS010008198.1, read on the forward strand.
AATAGCCACCAATAAAAATGTAACAACCAGCTGGGCACAGTGATGCACGCCTGTAATTGTGATTCAGGAGGCTAAGAGAGAGGATTGCAAGTTGGAGACCAGTATGGGCAACTTAGGGAGACTGCGGATGTAGGTCAGCGGTAAAGTGCCCCTGGGTTCAATCCCCAGTACTGAATTAATTAATTAATTAATTAATTTTGAAAAACAGTACACCAGCAGCAGTCTCTATTGCAAGATTAGGATCTTTATTATATGGCAAGTTACTGACCCCCTCCCTTTTAAGCAATAACTAATCTTAAGCCAAAGACCACTCTGATGGAATTGGCTACAGCTACCTAGGACCCTTCTCTGTTGCAACCCCAGCTTCCCTGAGCCATCAACACTGAACTTCACCCCCTCAGCTTAGTGTTGCCTGCGTGCAAGCCCCAGCCCGCGTTCTATCTGGGCCTCAATATCTCCCCTGTCCACAGGGACCTGCCAGTGCCTCCCTGATGGAGTTGTTAGGAGTATTAGCTGGAAGGGTGAGTGTGAAAACGCCTTGTCCAGGATCAGGCACATATAATACAAGTTGATATTTCTGTTAATTGCATATTGTACTTGAAGACTCCCTGGACAGATAATAAGAAAAATTAGCTTGGAGTCACTGCCTCTGTCACTTGTAAACTTTTATGAGTTGCTTCATCTCACTGAGTCTTAACTTCTCCTTCGCTAAAAAAAAAAAAAAAAAATCCTATGGTACCTTCGCTGTGAATGGAGAGTTAAATGGTGATGTATATAGAGCATAGTATGAGCTGAGCAGAGTGAGGCTCTGGAAGACAAAGCAGGAGCGCAGCTTGGGCTCCATGTGCAACCCTGTGGCTCAGGAAGAAAGTAGAAAAAGAGAGAAAACGACAGAGGCTTATGTATTAGTTTTCTGTTACTATAACAAATACTTGAAATAACTTATAGAGCTGGAGCGGTGGCTCAATGGTTACAGAGCTTGCCTGGCAAGCATGAAGATGCGGGTTCAAACCCCAGCACCACCACGTACACAATGAAGTGTCAGAGCAACAAAAGCCACATGAAAAAACTAAATAAATTGATTCTCTTTTCTCTCTCTCTCTCTTTCACTGTCTTTCTACAAAGAAAAAGAAAGAACTTATGAGGGGAAAAGATTAATTTTGGGCTCATATTTTGGATTCCAGTCCATGATCAACTGACCCTGTCGTTTGGGAGCCTGTGGCAAGGCAGCACATCATAGCAGGAGCATGTGGCAGAACAGAATCACTCACTCCATAGCAAGCCAGGGAACAAAGAAAAAGAGGAAGAGACCAGGGTCCCACAATCCCCTTCCAGGGCACACCCCCAATGTCCTAAATACTCCCCCTGGGCATCACATCCACTTCCCAATAATGGTGGAGGACCACGGAGACCAAGCCTTGAACATATGAACATATGGACTTTTGTAGAGAGTTGGGGAGGGGGCTCACCCACTCCTTCAGTATTTGCTGAGCACCTGCTCTAGACACAGATCTTGGTGGGCTGCTGGGGAAGTGTCCCCAAAAGGAATTCCTAATGTACCTTCGCACTCAGACAGGGGTCTCTGCACCACTTGGGCTCTGGTGTTTATTCCCGTTGCCTCCTTTTGGCATGCTGTCCAGTCTCCTGGACCTGGGATGATCCCAGGCTGTACAGAGGATACATGCACCTGGACACTGAAGGCAAAATAGGCAACACGGGGAAAAGAAACTCTAGAAACCCAATCACCTCCACTTGCCTCCTGCTGACTGTCTGCCTCTGCTGTCTTCATGTGCAACTCCTGTACAAGGATGCTGAGCTCCTGGGGAAGCCAAAGGGAGCTCGAGAAATAACAGTGTGACCACAGAGACTGTCATCCCGGGAGAATAAGAGCATCAGAGGCTGCTGCAGGCAGGATAGTTGGCTCCAAGGTTCTCTCCTTTTCCCTCTCCCTGTTCTCTTTTTATTTATCAAGGGCTGCTATTCATCCAGGAAACGTTCAAAGTCTACGACTCTCTGGGGCATAATGCATGAAGTGATGCGTGTAAGGGAGGCGATCAATGGACCTCCACTTCCAAGAATTTTGACTTTCTGGGGAATAAAAGATAAACATAGATGGTATGACCTTCTCTGGCTCTCTGTATCTCTGTGAATGAAAGGGTATCATCTCATCTGGCTCCAGTGCTGGCTTCCTGGTCCTTCTGCCTCTCTCCTGCCGCAGGTCCCCTCTCAATGAGTCCTGCTACCTTCCCTCCCCTTTTCAGATTACAGGACTCTTCTGGAACCAGCTCTCCCATCTAGCCAAAGTGAGACCATGAGGCTCCACCCTCAAACCCCTGGGCTTTAATCTTTTTTTTTTGGGGGGGGGGATAGGTACTAGGGATTGAACCTAGGGACACTTAATCACTGAGCTACATCCCCAGCTCTTTATTAATTAATTAATTAATTTGTTTATTGAGACAGGGTCTCGCTAAGTTACTGAGGCTGACTTTGAACTTGCAATCCTCCTGCCTCAGCCTCCCAAGTAGCTGGCTTGTATCATCTTGCCCAGTGTGGGCTTTGATCTTTCACAAAGATGGGGATAGCAAGAGAGGATCTGCAGGGGACCTTAGAGAAATGTGAAGCTGGCTAGAAAATGGGGTTGGACCAAATGCACTTTAGTTTATATCCAGAAATAAAGACACTGAGAAGAAGCAAATTCAAAAATTGCTTAGATTTTATTGGAGATTATCGTGGGGCAGCAGGGGAGGGGTGAAAATGGGAATAATGCTGGAAAGCACTGATGGAACCTAATTCCGCTCCCATAGTGAGGGGCTGGAGCAGCACTGCCTTCTCTGACTCCCAACTCGGGTTTTCCCTCTGCCACCTCTACTCCCACTGCACCGCAGGATTTTGAGGGTTAGGGAAGCCAGATGGCATGTTCCAAGAGGAGCCAGGAGGATGAAGAACTCCTGGAGGAAACTGATTATTGACACCTGGGCGCAAACGAATATTCCCCCAACTGGTGCCTGGATTCCCGTTAATATTCCCCCAAGTGGTACCTAGATACCGATTAATATTCCCCCAACTGCCTCCTGGATACCGATTAATATTTCCCCAGCTACTTCCAGGATACCGATTAATATTCCCCCAGCTGCTACCTGGGAACTGATTATTGATACCCCAAATTCCAGAAGGATATGATATGGGCCTTGTTCCCCAGCCAGTCCCAGGACCTCCTCCTCCCCAGGACACACCAGGATTCAGGGTCCCCCAGGGGAGACCAGACAGAAGCCTGTGGATGAGAGACCAGAAAGGGCGGTGGGCAAGGACTTGTCCCTGGGCTCCCAGCGGATTATAACGTGGCAGCTGTCTTGGCTCTGAGTCCTGATGGAGAAGTGAAGAGTCAGATGAGGGCTGCATGGAGTGTGCAGAAGATGCCACAGGCAAAAGACGGCCAGCCAGAGGGATGGCACCAGCACCAGAAAGGTAAGAGAGTCCTTCAGGTGGCATTTGTCCCAGGTGGTCCTCAGTTGCAGCAGCCATCATCTTCCAGGGATCCTCAGAGGGCCAGGACCCCATAGGGGATAGGCCCCAGGAGGGAGGCCACATCTGTACCCCAGATCCTCCTGCAGGTTGGGGGTCATCAGGTGGAGGAACATTGAGCTTTGGATGAACACCCACTAAATCATTCGACCCATAGTCCGGTTTGGGCTGAGAATGCCCATAGTTGGTGGGACCAGTGAAGGAGGGTTGCCCCAGCAGAGGCAAGTTTGTCCCCAAGTGTGGGGAAACTTTCTCCTCCATTCCACCAATGATGCTCCGGGTCAAGAAGCCTGAAGAAGAAGGAAAACAAGGCAGGCAATGGACTCGTGTTTGGTACCAACTTCCTCCCTTCCCCAGTTCTCTTCACTACAAGTCCCTTCTTTTCCCCAACACTGATCCTGACTTCCTCAGGGACCCGAATGTGTACCTCTGTGTGTAGTCTGTTGCTTTACCCTCCCTGTAATTCCAGTTCCTGAGGAGTCCCAGTCCCCCTGCCTGTGGACCAGGCACAGTCTCCATACCTGGGAGATGCAGACAGACCAGGAGCAGGCCCAAAGGAGCCGGGCTCCCTGCCACGCGGCCCTGCATCCTGCTCAGCTCCAGCATCTCCTGCAGCCCAAGACAGCACCTTTATCCTGTTAATGGGGTGGGGGACGGAAGAAACAGGCTGGGCCAGTGGTTGTAGAGACAATAGATCTCCATGTTCCACCCTCATTCTTGATTCGGTCTGTGGCAACAGGTGCCACTTGAATGTCCCAAAGAAAGCTGGGTGTTTCCTTGCCTGGCTCCTTCCCTTGACCTCCCTGCCTCTTATTGATACAGGTGTTCTGCTCCCCCTCCCTCACCAGCTCCTCTTTGGTTGCCAGATCTGCCTTTCCCTGTCCCCTACATCAAGCCCACTAGACCCTTGGGGACCCAATGTCTTCATTGCCTAGGTCAGTAATAGAAACACTTGGTCCTTTCCTCTCTCTCTTGAGGATCCAGATCATTCTCTCCCAGCATCCTCCCTCATGCATGCCCATATCTCCTTCATCTTGAACTTTACCTACAGGGCATTCTGGGACACCGAGTGGCCCCCATTTAAGGAACTGCTTCTACATGAAACCCTGTTGTCTAAGGAAATAAATCTGGTTCCCATCCTTATGAAATGATGGTGTATTAATTTCCTATTGCTGCTGTAACAAGGTACAACAAATTTAATGGCAGTGCTATATGTTACTGTTTTGGAGATCAAAAGTCCAAAACGAGTCTCTCAGATATGCATGGTGTTGCACACCTGTAATCCTAACAACTTGAAAATCTGAGGCATGAGGATTGCAAGTTTGAGGCCAGCCTGGGCAAATTAGTAAGCCTCTAAGCAACTTAGTTTCAAAATAAAAAAGGCTGGGGATGTAGCTCAGTGGTAAATTGCCACCCGGGTACAATCCCCAGTATCAAAAAAAAAAAAAAAAAAAAAGTCTGCCTAGGTTAAAATTAAGGGTTTTAGGGGAGAATCCATTATCTCTCCTTTTCCACCTTCTACCTATGTTCCTTGGCTGGTGATTCCAAACCTGCTCCATGTACAAAGCCCCAAATAACAGGTTCTTCTCACATCGTATTATGTGACTTCCTCTTTTGCCTCCCATGTGCACATTTTAAAACCTTGTGATTATGTTGGATCCACCCAAATAATCCAGGATAATCCCCTTATATTAAGGTCAGCTGACTAATAAGCTTAACTCCACCTGCAACCTTATTTTCCTTTGCCATTTAATCTAACACATTCACGGATTACAGGGATGAGGACATGGACATCTTTGGTGGTGTTGGGGTGGGGGCAGCATTCTGCCTAACATAGATGGTCAGATATTTTCATAAAATATATGAAATACTGAGAGAGAACAGCTGTTTTCAAGTAGCAGTAGAAGGGCTGGAGCAGTGACTCAGTGGTAGAGCCCTTGCCTGGCATGTGCAAGGACCGGGTTCAATTCCCAGCACCACATACACAGCTAAGCGTTGGAAAAACAATAACACACACAGAAGAAGAAGAAGAAGAAGAAGAAGAAGAAGAAGAAGAAGAAGAAGAAGAAGAAGAAGAAGAAGAAGAAGAAGAAGAAGAAGAAGAGGAAGTAAGAGGAGGAGGAGGAGGAGGAGGAAAGAAAAAATAAAATCGGCTCTCTTTATCTGTCACTTTCTCTTAAAAAAAGAAGTACCAACTAGCAGTAGAGGTGGCCATTTAAATGTTATTGTCAAATGGCTATGACTTGTAGCAAACCAACGAGAGCATAGGGTCTTGTTAAGTATTTGTCTACTTTTATGTGATTTCATACAGTTTGAATGTGTCCCCTACAGGTTCATGTGCCAAGGCGTGGTCCCAGTGTGGCAATAATAACAGGTGGTAGAACCTAAAGAGAAATGATTGGGTCATTGGGTGATCAACGCTGGTCTCTTGGACTGAATTAGTTCTTATGAGGATGGGCTGTTATAAAAAGAGTGAGCCTGACCTTGAAACTTTTCTGGCATCCTGTTTTGCCATGTGATCTTTCCCTTTCACATGCAATTCTGCCTTGTTGTGATAAAGCCAATGGGGCCTTTACCAAAGCCTGGCAGATGCTGATTCCATGCTCTTGAACCTTCAAAACTGTGAGTTAAATGAACCTCTATTTGTTACATATTATGTAGTCACAAGTATTTTGTTATGGTAACAGAAAACGGTTTGTGAAACACAAATATATTAGAAATGTTTAAATACAAGGTTAAGGGCTGGGATGTAGCTTAGTGGTAGAACATTTGTCTAAAATACATGAAGCCCAGGGTTCAATCCTCAGCACCACACACACAACAAATGTCTTTGCTGTCTCCATTTCTTCTAGAAATGTCCCACATAGGATTCCCTGGTTGCCCGAGAAAAAACATGAGCAGTTAGACAATTTTACTATTCTGACCTCATCCCCAGAACCTGCTGGCTAGCTACTAGGAAGAGTGACAGAATCCTCTCTAGAATTCTGCAGAATGGGAGTACAATAGACATTTTGGATGATATCCACCAATTCTGCAAAAAAAATTTTTTGTGTGTGGTACCAGGTATTGAACCCAGAGCGGGCACTTAACCAATGAGCCACATCCCCAGCCCTTTTTCTTTTACATTTTTTATTTTGAGGCAGGATTTCACTAAATTGCTTACAGCCTTGCTAAGTTGCTAAGGCTGGCTTTGAACTTGTGATCCTCCTGCCTCAGCCTCCTGAGCTGCTGTAATTACAGGTGTGCACCACTTCACCCAGCTTGCAAAACTTTTAACCTGGACCACACCAGAGACTAGAATCCCCACATCTCCCTGCATTTCCCATCCTTAGAACCTCCAAGGCCTTGATTCCTGCCATTGGCTGCAGTTTGGGGGTCAGGTGCTGTCCAAGGGTGACTCTACAGTAATAACAGAAAGAGGACTGTTTAGGAGACTTGCTTTGTCTCCAGTCAATCCTGAAATTTTCAGCTGCCCCAGGTCGTTTCTAGTCAATGTAGTATATTGCTGCTGGTTCTGGACTTGAAACTTCAGCAGTTCTAAATTCAGAACAAGCTTACTCTTATTCTACTCTGATAGGATGGAGAGGTTAGGTCCTGGGATAGTGGTGAAAACCTTTGCGAATGCAGAGGCTCGGAGAGGTGGCCTGTGCTTGGAGAGGTGGCCTGTGCTTGGAGTAAAGCCTTTCCTACATGGATACACAATGCCCCCTCCCTCCTTGGGATAAGAGAGCATCCTCAGCCTCAGCTTCTCCTCTGCCATCTCCAGGATGTTAATTATGTGGCCCTGTCCACTCTCTCCACTTCTCTCTCCTCTCCATGAAGGCCATCTTCTGTTCTGCACTGGAGCACTCCGACCTCTTAATCGAGAGCCCTATCGATCACAACTCTCATTCTGGAACCAGGTAGATGCAGCAAGAGTGTGGAGGCAGAGAGGACACTGTTGGCTCTGTTCTGCCATGGGCTGGGACCTTGTTAAGTGGGCCAGTGAGTCAACCTGCTTGGCTGCACTCCCTGCCAAGCTCCCATCATGTCTTACCCTCTCCGCCCCCGGCTCCCAGAACAACCAAGCTCTTACTCAGTCAACAGGAATCCTGTCTGAGTTGTTGGGTCCCAGCCTTCCCAAGGTTTCAGATGTCCCAGAAACCCAGGAAATCATCAACACTGGGGACTCCCAGAGAGGATGGCGTCTAGAAGGTGAGGCACACTAATGGCAGAGGAGACAGCCTGGGTGGAGAGGGGAAGGAATTAATGAGGACTTTATGTGAGGGGAGGAAAGGACCTCAATGTGAATGGGAAGCAGAGTGAGACTAGATTTCAAGGAGCAATGAGAGAGGGGGAAAAAATGGAAGGAAGGGTTTAGGAGATCAGGCAACCTCTGCTTTCAACAAATATTTATTGTTTTCCTTCTTTGTGGGAGGAGTTGTAAGGTATGCGAGAAATACTAGGCCAACTTATGAATGGAAATGGAGACCTCTGGAGGCATAGGAGGTGCACCACCCAGGTCCTAAGAGAAGACTCAGGACTCTAAAGGCAAAAATTCTGCATCAAGTTCACACAGTTTATTGAGCCATGTCCAGGATTCAGAGAGAGCAGAGAGTTTGCTCCAGCGTCTGCAGATGCCCTGGTGTTGCCTTCACACAGGGCAGCATCTGAGTATTGAGGGAAGTGACCGCCAGGAAGGGAGCTGAGATGGAGATCCTGAGAGGCAGAGGGTGTGCTGGAAGCTGAGCTTCATGTTGGATGGTGGGGATGAACTGGGACTGAGAATAGAGTGGCAGAGAATCGAGGGTTGGATGAGCAGATGGTGAAAACAGCTCAGTGAAACATGCTCATCATTTTCAGATAACAATTTGCACTTTGCTTTATTTGGCAAAGGAAGAGAGGAAGGAATGACTCATCCAGGCATCAGAAATAGAGGAGCATTTCAGGGCTTTCCTAGTCAAGAACCTGAGTCAATAGACTAAACCCACCAAAGAGATAGCCAAGGGAATTGTAAGATAGCCAAGGGAATCGGGCAGAGATGGCGCGGCAGTAGAATGGGATCTAAGCAGTAGGAGAGAACGAGGAAAGGGATTTAGAATCCACTGTTTGAGTCAATGAGTCATGGGAGATGAAGAAAGAAGAGGTGATAAGGGAGAGTCTGCAACACTGGGGTGATGGAGGAAGCAGAGCAGCTCCCTTAGGTTGGAGGAGGGGAAATGAGCCAACCCCATGCCTGGACCCCTGGCCATCTCCCAACTGGGAGATGACAAGTGTGTATGTGCGTGCCTGAGCATGCATGTACAGAAAGCTGACGTACGGACTGTTAAGTTACTCTCCCTGGGGAAGGAATACTTCAGGGTCAGCTAACTGGGGCCCCAGCGGCTTCACTCGGGCCAGGATGTCCCGGATAGAACGGCAAGGAATACTTCCAGGGCTGCTGAGGCCACAGGGCTTGGCACCTGCAGAGGGATCAGGCTGAGGAGAGCCATCTGGACCCCCACTTAACGTCGAAGAGGAAACAGAAATGCAAGGGTGACCAGAGGGGCTGGACTTGCTGCCGCAGGGCTGAAGGATGATTTTGCTGCTGGATAAGGAGTTGGAGCTGGAACTGGAGCTGGAGCTGGAGCCACCACTGAAGGAGCCAGTGCCAGGTGGGGAGCAGGGACCCTGGGAGACACCACTGCAGGGATGGTAGGATGAACTGGAACTGCTGGATATGCTGGAACTGATGTGAACTCCAGAGCCAGAGGGGGAGCAGGGCCCCTTAGAGCCTGTGGAGCCAACTCCACAGGGCTGGACCCCACCAGAGCCCACGGGCTGGAACACGATGGCTGAGGAAGCTCCCGACTGGTATGTGTTGGAACTAGATGAGCTGTGGCTGGGGATGATGGGATTGCTGGAAAAGTATTTCCCCTCGGAGATGGGAGGCCCAGCTGCAAAGGAGGGAGACCCTGGAGAGCCCTTGACAGGGTTGTCTTTGGTGAAGTAGCCGACAGGGTAGATTTTACCCTTACTGTAGGTCATACCTGGGACCAGGTAGCTGTCAGAGGAGCCACCCACCACCTCATAACCACCATAGGATTGCTGTACAGAGGTGATGGGGGGACAGGGCTTGCCTGGAAGGCCACCGTTGCTACAGGGGATACCTTGAATCACGCCGGGGCCACCAGAGCCATGCTGCTCCACCACAACCACCACAGGCCTTTGGCCCCCTGACACAGAGTGGGAGCTGGAGATATAGGGGCCAGAGTGTGAGACAATGGGCCCCCCACTGCAGGGAGAGTCAGGGACATCAGAACTACAGGGACGCAGGTTGGAGCTGCTGCTTTGACTGCTGCTGCTGGACACACCAGAAGTTTGAAAAGAGGAAGAGCTTCCTCCAGACTGGGAAGAACCTGATGTCAAGCGAGAATTATCATTGACCGGTAGAGCAGAGCCATCCCCTGGTCCTCTGTTGCTGGTTCCCGACTGAGAGCTGCTGCTTCCAGACTGAGAGCTGCTGCTTCCAGACTGAGAGGAGCTGGATCCAGAGGAGTAGCTGACCTGGGAATACCCTGTTCCGGGCTTAAATAACGCAGATCCTGAAGAACCACCCTGAGAGACACTGGATCCGCTGGACCCACCACTGGAGAAACTAGAACCACCGGAGCTACCGGAACTGGAAATGGAGTTGCCGAAACTGCTGGAACCACCATGGCTACTGATGCTGCTGGAGCTAACGCTGCTGGAGCCACTCTTTCCAATGAGACACGGGTTATTGGGAGAGGTGATTCGCGTGGGGTCCTTGCAGGGGTCTGAGAATGTCCCAACGCTCTTAGCCAAATTTCCTGGGGAGGAAAATAGTGGTCAGTAAGGGCCAAAGAGGGGCCTGGCTTTCTCTCTCACCTTGCAGCCCCACCCCAGTCATCTGTCACTCTGGTTTCTCCAGAGAGGAACTAGCAGAGTGAGACAGAAGGAAAAGGAGGGAGAACTGGTTGTTGCCTCTAAAGGATATCCGGGTGGCAGAATAAGGTTTCTTTCATTGTTCTGGAAGTAGGGTGTGGGGTCGGGGGAGGCCAATCATTTCCCAGAAAAATATACAGTGAGACTCCAAAGTGGAAGGCATTGAAGGAGTAAATTGCAGAAAATAAAGAATGGGGACAGGCAGGTCCAGGAACAAATGAAGAAGACAGGCAGTGGAGAGACTAAAACTCTAAGACAGAGGGAAAAATCCTGGGCCAGACCCTGGAACCAAATAGAAGGAAAAGAGAAAAGACAAAATAATAGAAGACTGAGAAGGTAAGGGGGGAAAAATGCTGAGAAAAGAAAAACCCAGTGGCAGAAGGACCAACAAAAAGAAGGTACTTAAAGGCTGATACTCTGTCACCAGCTCCCTTGTAGAGTCCAAGCTAAGCGAAATCTGTTTCCTGTTCAGTGCTGGCCATGCCAGTAAAGCTGGGTGGGGGCCAGGATGTGGGGGCATTCACCTGTTGCTTCAGAACCTGCTGGTACCAGTATGACAGGACACCGCGCCCTGAGCCATCCTTGCCCTCACAGGCCCAGCCCAGGGACATCTGCATGAAACTCTCCTCTGAGGCACATGACCATTATCAGCTTCCCTATCTCCCAACCCCACCATGTGCGCCTACTGCCCCATGTCTGACTTCTGCTGCCTTTATTTACTTCAATTGTGGAATCACTTCTTTCCTTAACCAACTCTTTGGTCCTGACCCCCAGGCTCTGCTCACCACAGCCTGTCCCCACTGTTCTCTTTCACCTCAGTGTCTTCTGCCTACCTTTGTCCTTTCAGATCCCACATGGCATGGACAGATCTCTAAATCTCTCTGAGCTTTACTTCACACAGAGAGAGGCCCAATCTGTCCTGCCTTCCTCTCAGTGTTACTATGAGGCTCAGTGAGACCACCTCCCTGGAAGACGCTTTCAAAAGCATAAAGTGCTAGACATTATGATTCATTATTTAGTGCCACACATCCTTGAGTCCTCCACTAATAGCCAGATCTCCACAATCTGCTGCATTGCTATTCTCTCCTCAAAAATAAATCCTCTGCATGCATCTTCTTGCCAAACCCAGCTCAGCTGCTGCTCCCTCACTCCATGGGAAGTCAGTGCACATTCCCTGTCTCCTCTGCTGCCCCCACCCCACACAGTGCACCCGGCTGTCCATCCACCCCCCCCCACCAAGGGGAAGGTCACAGAAATGCCTCAAGGGCCACAACAGCTGGTGGACAACAGCACAGGCCCATCCTGAGGTTTGAATCCTGGCTGGACCACTTCTAATTATGATCCTGAGTCGGTTTCCTAAACTCCTGGAGCCTTGGTTTCATCTGCAGAGCGAGGATGCATGTCTTCTCTTTTATGGTTCTTATATAATGATTGAAAGTGCTAAATAGGGGGCTGGAGCGGTGGCTCAGCGGTTACAGTGCTTGCCTGGCATGCGCGAGTACGCGGGTTCAAACCCCAGCACCACATACACAATGAAGTGTCTGAGCAACAAAAACCACATGAAATATTAAATAAAATTCTTTCTTTCTTTCTCTCACTGTCCCTCTCTTTTTAAAAAGAAAAAGAAAGAGAAAGAAAGAAAGAAGAAAGAAAGAAAAGAAAGTGCTAAATAAGGTCTGGAGGAGTGGCTCAGTGGTTGAGCAGGAGGATGCGGGCTTGAACCCCAGTACCATGTATGCAACAAAGGGTCAGAGCAACAAAAGCCACATAAAACTGATTCTCTCCCCCACTCCCCAGCCTTACTGTCCCTCTCTCTGAAAAAAAAAGTGCTAAATATATTTAAAGTGCTTAGAGTGTATCTGACATATTAAAAATAATTCCAAAAATTATTGCAATTCTTATTACTATGAAATATCCAGTCTTCATTTTCTAGCATTTTCTTAAAGACAACAAACATGAATACAACCCTCCAGAACTTCCCAAACGTGTCACGTGTGTTTTTTAATTTGAGACACGTGGGGGAGATTAGTACCAAGTGTTATTTTTAACCCCACCTTAGAGTGTCAGAAACCGAGTTTAAGCAACTTGCCTGAGGTGACAAGGCAGTGAGGACCAGCTCCTAGACACAAAAGTCAGATCCCAATGCCCCTGCCTTTCTCCCTGCTGGCTTCTCTCCTAGACCCTCCTCAGGCAATGTTTTCCCCAGCCTCCCTTCACCCTGGGTCTGTGTTCCTCCCCCCTCCTCCATCCCCAGGGCCCCCAGCCTCCTACCTGGCAGGAGGAGACCAGCCAGCAACAATGCCATCATCCCTTGCCCTCCCACACGCCCCATCTGGGGTGCCCGAGAGGAGCCCATCTCGGATGGTGTGGCCTTCTGACTGACAGAAACTCGTGGACACCCAGGGCCTTTATGTTAGGGCTGGACATTCTCCGGGCAGGAGTCACTGTGGGGAGGGGAAGAGGGGTGGAGGGGGTGGGTGCCTGGGGGCAGTTGGTGTGGCCCAAGGAGCTGAAGCAATCAGCCAGGGCATCTGCCTACTCAGCAGTGGTAGTGGCTACAGTGTGGGGGACCCATGGCCATGGGGCCCCAGATCCTGCAGCCTGACTGGCCTGCCCTGGCTCCTCATTGCTTAACCTGGAACCAGGTGTTCTGCCCCATGGCCACCCACTCTGGTGCCTCCACTCTCACCCTGGGACCCAGTGTCCTGGTTCCTTCACTACCTGCCTTGTAGGGTTGGCCTGTCCAACTGCCATCCTCCCATCCTACCTCCACTCGAGGATGTGGGAATTTCGGCTTCCGCTTTGGTTCCTGGGAAGTGCACCCACACCTGCCCCAGTGCCCACCCACCCTGCTACATGGTTCTAGTCCCACTGGGGTTCCCAGCCATAACCATGGGTCTACCCATTTCCTTGGGCTCCTGTCAGGCAGCTTCTTCCTTCCTCCGTCAGATATGAAGATCTGCACCCAACCCTTTGTCTCCGTGCTGCCACTGCTCAAGGGCCTGCCTGCCACACACCCATGTGTGTCCCATCAGTGAATGTCCTTATCCCTCTAGAAATTGTTCATCCACATTCCGGCAACCAGCTTCCTGACATCAGCTCCAAGGACGGTACGAGGGACTCTTGGTGGCAGGATCAGAAGAGGCCTGGGCTGGGGACCCCTGTCGTAGCTGGGCCTCAGTTACTCACAAGCCACTCACAACCTCTCCCCCAAGGTGGTGACCCGTGACCTAGACTCCTCAGGGTGAGCAAGAGGCTAATGGGGCTAATTGGAGAGGTGGTGGCCGGGCAGTCCATTAGCTGGTTCCATGGCCTGGATGAGCGAACAGGAAGCAGCAGCCAGCTGTGTCTGGGAGGGATAAAGGAGGGCTGGGCTGTCTCCTGGGTCCCTGAAAGACAGAAGGCCAGAGCAATGGGCTCAGCTGGAAGGGTGGTGGTTTCTCCTCCACAGCATCTCCCTCCCTCCTACTGTGGTCCTGGCCCCACCCTGGCCAATTGCTCACTGGTATTGCCGAGAGTAGGGGAGTATCAGTATCGGAGGGAGGGGCCCAGGAATCTCTCCTCCTACCCCATCGCTTCACACAGCCATCAGCCTGGCGAACCCCTCCTCCCTCACCTAAACCAATTTCCAGAACTTCTTGTCTCCTCACAAAGATATCTCTATCCTTGGAGCCCTTTGGTTGGTCTATCCTGCTCTCTCTACCTCCAGATCTGCCTTGAATTCATGCCCAGTATGGTGACAGAAATGTCTGTGCTGCCTGATGCTGCAGCCATTAGCCACGTGGGGCCACGCAGCACTTGAAATGGGGTGGTATAACCCACTGAGGAATTTACTTAATGTTAACTAAGTTAAATGTAAATAGCCAAACAGGAGTGAAAGGGTAGAGGGTCTGAGCGATCTAACAATCTTTCTGAACTTCAATTTCCTCATCTGTAAAATGGGGGTGTTTTATTTTTATTTATGTATTTATTTATTTACTTATTTACTTTTGGTATTAGGGAGTGAACCCAGAGGTGCTTAGCCACTGAGCCGCATCCCCAGCACTTTTTATTTTTTATTCTGAGACAGGGTCTTGCTAAGTCTCTTAGGGCCTCAATAAGTTGTCGAAGCTGGCTTGTGATCCTCCCACCTGCCTCAGTCTCCTGAATCGTGGGCCACCATGTCCTGCTAAAATGGGGATATTTTATTTTTATTTATTTTTTTAACAACCAAACAAAACTTTCTCTTTATTTCATTTCTTTTCTTTTTCTCCCCCTTCTTTATAGCCTTCACTCGCGGCATCTCTTCTGCTCTCGCACTGTTCACACCTTGAATATTCCATACCTGCTTTTGTCTTTCTACACACTCCCTGCTCTTGTAGTGACCGGATTTTGCCACCTTTTACAGCTATTTATTTTGCATAGCTGCTGATTATTGTAATACTGTGTCTTGTTCACAGCTGTTTACTGTTATTGCTGTTGTTCTTGTTCTTTTTATGGGTGCAGCATATCCACATGGAACTGTGGTGGGATTGATTGCTGTCCATTCCCCTGTTGACAGGCTCCTAGGCAGCTTCCATAACTTGGCCATTGTGATTTGTGCTGCTGTAAACATTGGTATTCCTGTTCCACTTTATTTATTTATTTGTTTTTGTTTTTATTTTTTTAAACAAGAGAGAGGGACAGTGGTAGAGAGAGAGAGAGAATCAATTTTATTTAGTTTTTCATGTGACTTTCGTTGCTCCAACACTTTGTTGTATAAGTGGTGCTGGGGTTCAAACCTATGTCCTCACACATGCCAGGCAAACACTGTAACTACCAAGCCACTGCTTTGCTCCAACTCGTTGTATCATATCACGCTGATTTTAAATCTTTCAGATGAATATCCAGGGTCCAAGACTTTTTTTTTTTTTTTAAGAGAGAGGGACAGTGGGGTTGGGGATTTAGCTCAGTGGCAGAGCGCTTGCCTAGTACGGGCAAAGCCCAGAGTTCAGTCCTCAGCCCTAAAAATAGAAAAAAGAGAGAGAGAGAGGGAGGGACAATGAGAGAAAGAGAGAGAAAAAGAAAGACAATCAATTTTGTTTAGTTTTCCATGGGGCCCTCGTTGTTCAGACACTTTGTTGTGTATGTGGTGCTGGAGTTTGAATCCGAATAGTTGTGCAAGCCAGGCAAGCATCTTACTCGCTGAGCCACCACTCCAGCCCTCATTCCTAGACTTTTGAGGAATACTGCTTTCTCGAGTGGTTGTTCTAATTTGCAGTCCCACCAACAAGGTGTAAATGTACATTTTCCCCACATCCTCACCAGCAGCTGCAGTTGTTTGTATTCTTGATTTCAATGCTAGCTAGAGAAAGATGGAGTTACAGTGTAGTCACTATTCTGATTGCTAAAGATTTTGAACATTTTTTCGTATATTCCTTGGCCATTTGTTTTTGTTTTTGTTTTGAGAAATATCTGTTGAGATAATTTTCCCTTTCATTGACTGGGTTATTTGGGTTTTGTATTTTTAGTGTTAAGTTATTTTGGTTGTCATGCATTGTGGATATTAATCCCCTGTTGGAAGAGTAGTTGGATAACTTCGCCCATTTTGTAGGTTCTCTCTTCATGCTTCTTCATGTTCTTGTTTCTTTTGTTGCACAGAAGCTTTTTAATTTAATTTGATAGCATCCCACTTATTGGTTCTTAGTGGGTTTTTTTTTTCTTTTTTTGCTTTAAGAGTCTTATTAAGGAAGCCAATGTCTGTCCCAATATGTTAGAGTATTAACCCTCTGTTTTCATCTTGCAATTGCAGTGTTTCTAGTCTGATTCACAGGTCTGTGAAAGATTTTAAGTTGATTTTTCAGGATTTTTTTTTTTAAGAGAGAAAGGGACAGTGAGAGAGAGAGAAAAAGGGAATCAATTTTAATTTAGTTTTTCATGTGGCTTTCACTGCTCTGACACTTTGTTGTGTACTTGGTGCTGGAGTTCCAACCCACATCCTCATGAATGCCAGGCAAGTGCTGAAACCGCAGAGCCACTGCTCCAGCCCCGACTTCAGGATATTTTAAATAATGCCTGCTTTGGAAGGTTCTTGTGAAAATCCTATAGGAAAATTTCAGAAAGAGTAAATGAGACAAGGGTATAGACCCAGCCCCACTGTTGCTCCTGTCTGTATCAACACTTTGGAAGAAAATAAATAGGACAGTTTACTCACAGCCCAGCCTACTCTGGAATACCTTCCTCTACTCCTTTGCCCAGCTTGTACATAGCAACAGACACAAAACTGAGGCAAGATGTTTAAAATGATGCTGCTCGGGCTGGAGCAGTAGTAGCTCAGCAGGTGGAATATTTACCTGGCATGTGTGAGAATGCAGGTTCAAACCCCAGCACCACATACACAACTAAGTGTTGGAGAATCAAAGGCCAGATGAAAAAATAAATTTAAAAAATTTTTTTAAAATAAATTTAAAAAATGAAATGATGTTGCTCTTTCTGGACATCAGTGTCTTCCATGACTCTCCCTAGACTCTCAGGCCCACCTGAGATCTGGGAAAGGGGTGGAGGTGTGGGGCAGGGACAGGAGTGTCAGGGAGAAGAGGGGAAAGGAGACTTGTGGACTAAAGCAGCAAAGCTGTCCCCATGTGGGTGGGGAGAAGGCAAGGACTGTGGGTTATTCTTTTCTAGCACAAGCTTCCCCTGAGCAGCCAGAGGTGGCAAAGTTTATCTTGTTTTCTTCTTCACATTCCTCCTGGCTGCTGTCAGCCCTTGGCCAGGACGGTCAGGCTGGAGGAGTTGTAGTCTCTCTGGGCCTCCCGCCAACTCTCCAACCACCCACGCAGGGGCATTCTTCTGCAGGCTGCTCTCCTCTGTCCTCTCTGTTCACTCCTCCCCTGGGCTGCAGGGGTCCCCGACTGCCTGGCCCACCTCTGGATCCTGGAGCTCCAATCAGCTCTCCCTGAAACCCCATCTGCTCCCCTGTGCAGAGGTCCCCAAACCCCGCCCCCCATGGTTTCAGTTTTCAGTTGCTTTCAGTCAACCCCTAGGCTAAAAATGATAAGTGTAAGATTCCAAGAATAAGACAGACATGGTGGCACTTACCTGTAATCCCAACAGCTCAGGAGGCTGAGGCAGGAGAATCCCAAATTCAAAGCCAGACTTAGCAACTTAGTGAGGCCCTGAGCAACTTAGTGAGACCTGTCTTAAAATAAAAAATAAAAAGGACTGGATATGAAGCTCAGTGGTTAAGTGCCCCCGGGTTCAATATCCCTGGTACAAAAAAAAAATTCCAAAAATAAAAAAGTCATAAGTTTTAAATAACTCTTACCACAGCATATGGTTATAATAGTTCTATTTTACTTTTGTTAATGTTTCTGTGCCTAATATATACATTAGGCTTTATCATAGGTATGTATATACAGGAAAATCATAGTATAGTATATATAGGGTCAGGTACTATCCAGTCTTGGGCATCGCTGGGGGTTTTGGAGTGTAACCCTTGCAGATGGGGGATGGCTTTATTTCTCTCTGCTGTGTCCTTCATCCTCACTGTGAGCCTTTCTGTCGGCTCAGGCAGTGAAATCATAAAGCTAACAGGGCTGAGTAGGAAAGGGAAGGGACACTGACTGACCGCACAGGGCAGGGTTACCTTGTGGGAGCTGGTCTGTCTGGCAATGTCCACACACAGGTCTGCAGGATTCCATAGTGAGATTATACTGACTCCACCAGAGAGTACCCAGAGCAACGGGAGGACTGGGAGAGAAAGTGTGGGTGGAAAAAGCAACCCCCTCCCCCAGAAGGAAAACCAAGTTCAAGCAGTGCCTTCTGTAGGCAAGAGATGGGGGTCCCTGCCCTGCATTATGACGAAGGTTGGTCACTGTCCTCTTGTAACCCTGTCTTCAGGGAACTGGCTCACCATGCACGCTAGTATGCTGGGCTTTGGAGGTTGCAATGAAGAGGAAGATGAATTATTCCTTGCCCTGAAGGAGCTGCAGTCCAGCTAGAGAGAAGCCTTGAGTGGAGGAGGCAGGCCCTTGGCCTTGAGTAGGTGGTGGGACTTTCCCTGGGTCTGGAGGAAGGATGAGAAGAGCAGTGAGCAGGAAGCTCAGAGCCAGGGCCTGTGATGGGTTCATGGAGTGTATTGAGAATGAGCAGATGACCTGTCACTTGCAGAGGAACAACGGGGTGCATGGATGGACATGCACCGGGATTCCTGGTGACCTGTAACACCAGGAAAAGGAATTTGGATTCCATAGGAAATGGAGTAAATGTGGGAGGACCCAGGGAAACAAAAGGCTTTGAATAGGAGACTTGTATGGTCCAAGAGAAAGTGGGGTGGGGAGAACCCCATTTACTGACTGCCCACTTTGGGCTAACACCATCCTGTTACTGAATCTTTGTTGTCTTATAGGTTGTTATCTCCACAACAACCCTATAGAGTAAATGCTTCTCTTCCTCTATCACAAAGGAGGAAACTGAATCTGAACCAGCTGCTAACAGACAGAAAAGTTTGGAAAAGACTCAAACCCAAGCCTGTGGGACTTCCAAGTTCCCTCCACTCTGCGCCCTGGCACTGTGCTATAAATGGATGGGTGGGGTTCAGGGACAGGATTCAGAGATTCCTCACACTCTATAAGCATGTGTGCAAATTTCTTAAGCTTCTCTTTTTCTAGAGAGAAGGCTCCTGCTCCTCTCAAAGTCTCCAAAGAAGCAAAGTGTGATGGCTCATGCCTATAATCCTAGCGGCTCAGGAAGCTGATGCAGGAGGATCACAAGTTCAAAGCCAGCCTCAGCAACTTAGGAAGACCCTAAGCAACTGTCTCAAAATAAAAAACAAAAAAGATTGGTAATATAGCTTAATTGTTCAGTGCCCCTGAGTTCTATCCCTGCTACAGAAAAATAGCTAAAGGAAAGAAAAGAAATTTAAAGTTCATAAGATGCCATAGAGTGGCTGGAGCAGTGGCTCAGCAGTTACAGTGCTTGTTTGGCATGTAGGAGGACGCGAGTTCAAACCCCAGTAGCCCGTACACAGCAAAGTGACCAAGCAACGAAAGCCACATGAAAAACTAAATAAAATTGATTCTCTCTCACTGTTCCTCTCTTTGAAAAAAAAGAAAGAAAGAAAGAAAGAAAGAAAGAAAGAAGGCAGAGAGTGAGAGGCAAAGGAGGTTCCTCCCACGAATCTTTTCTTTGTCTCTTTCCATTTATTTCACCTGTGAGTCTAAATGTCAAGGCAGAAGTTCAGAACAAGCATTCCATGGAGGGGACCTGGGACTTAAGCTGGGGAGAAGGAAATGGAGTGGACAGAGATAAGAAGAGGAAAAGATGGAAAGCAGAACGAATTTGTAGCAGGAGGGATGGACAAAGGACACTCGGAGCCACTCTGAAGCCCGGCCACTCCTCCCTGCCTCAGCTCCTCTCAGCTCCAGTATAAGGCCTTTGCCCCTCCTCCCCTCTCTCCATCTCCCATGTTGCCCATGTAGACTCATCTCAATGCCCTCTCCCTTGAGTGGGAGCTGCCGCTCCTGACCCACTCCCACTGGGATTGTCCTCTGAGTTGTTTTTCCTATGGGGATAGGTGACCCTGAGTCATCCAACTCTTCACCTGGCCACTCTCGTGACCAAAAGGGCATAGAAAGAGAGGAACTGTTTGCATGCGGTGCTACTACCAGTCTGTGCAGCATGGCACAGACCCAGCTCGGTGTCCCTATGTGACCAGGGGAACAAGCCCCCTCAGTCCTGTTTACTTCTGTGACTTCCTCTTGGGAGTGCCCCACTCACTTCCTTCGAAGTAGACCATCAGGGTGGACAATGAACCAGTCCACACTCTGCCTGGCCCTGACTCCTATGTCCTCTTTTCAAATAGACTCTATGGCACATAATCTAGGCTTCAAAATGTGGCAGAAACCACTTCCCTTCAAACAGTGGCCTCCATGACTGTGAGCGCAGCTGAGCTCCTTGCCCTGTGCTGTGGTAGGTGCTTGGTGATTTTTTGGAATGAGAGAATGAACGAATGTTTTCAGGGTAAGTTTCCTCCTTCCATCTTACTCAGAAACACATCTCCCTCCTGTCTGGCTTCCAAGTCCTCTCCTGTTCCAACCACACCCACCATGTGCAAAGCCCCCACAGGCACAGGGGCACACACCACACAGGCACAGGGGCCCTGCCCCCAGGAGAGCTCCGCCAGGGAGCGGAGAGACAGGTACACACTCACTTGGCTCTGAAACAGACCCATTCATCGACGCCCTGTGCTCTCTTTGTCTGTCTGTTTGGCTATCATTCCTCATGAGTGACTAATTCCTCTGAGCCAATCTTCTCTCTTCTGGATTTTTTTTTTTTTAAGATGCAACACATTTCCATTAACAAATAGCAGTGTTCGCATGGCTATGAGGAAGTGCAGGGGTTTCCCCTGGACAAGGCATTAATCTGATGCTGGGGGTGGGGTACAATAGCACTGTATATTTTTAAAATCCCTTAGGGGGTTTTGGTAGGGGCCCCCACCCAGACAACATGTTGCCCCTGGCTGAGAATCACCGCTCTGGGGAGCAGACTAACCCCTTGACAGCTCTCCCTAGGAGGTCCCTTTCTGTCAATCTCCACTCCAGAAATATCCTCCTGAGCTTGGCCTAGTCAGCCTTCCTTTTCCATATCCCCATCCCTTTCCTTACCCTCTGAGTAGGACCCAGGACACTGCAGTTGGCCCATGAGATCGAGCACTAAGATTAGAGCCAGGTGCATCTTAATTCCTGAAAGAGGAAGAATTAACTGGTGAGGACCTTGCCCACCAGGCTGTCTAGGCCCTCAATCTTGTCCTTTCACCTCTCCCTCCCCAAAGCAGCATGGAGTCAGCTGAAGAACAGTCATTCCCCCAGCCCAAGTCTTCATGGCCTTGTTTAAGTGACATCTAATTTGGCCACCAGCCCTCTCATCCTGTGAGGAGATGCAAACAGAGGCTGTGATTAGCTCTTAGAGTAACAAAATATTTTCCCCTTCTCTGTTTTGTGGAACCAGCACACCAGGGAAACCAGCACTCCTTGTCTGCTCACTGTGGGCACCTATTAAACAGTCATTCCTTCCACTAGAGCCATTAATGTTTTTGATTGTTTTGGTCACCCAGAATTAGAGACCCAGTTTCCTTCCCCATGCAGGAGGAACTTGCAGAAGAGGAAGGGAGGGAGGGCACAGTCTGATCATGGTCTCATGGCCTAGGGATAAGTTGGAAGGATTTGTACCAGGAGAGGGACTTCTAGACTGGGTATGGCCCTCAGAGCCCCTGCTCCTAAGGATAGGACCCCAGGGGGTCTTTTGGCCTGTCTGAGTGCCTCTGGTCAAGGGCTCCTCAGGGACAGGAAGCTTCTCCAATTCTCCAATGTTCCCCTGGCACCTGATGCACCACCCACATGCATAGAGGTGACCAGTAAGCATAGACTCCTATTGGAGAGGCCAACCCTAGGACTACACCATATCTACCAGAAAACAGCTCTGTTTCCTGGACTGTGTGAGACATTCAGTTCATTACAAACGTTTGCATGCACAGGATTTATCTAGAGTCTTTCGATGACCCTAGAAGATGGGAGTTATTATTTTGTCCTTCAGAGAAATAAGTTCAGTGAATTAAGTATGATACCAGTTGCTGGGGGTCTAGCTTGGCATCCTGATGCTGTATTCTTCACTCTACACCAAGCTGTTTTTGCCATGACCTGGCTTGCTTGCTTATTTCAGTCAGTTCTTGTTATCTGGCATCTCCTCAGGTAGATCCTCCATAACTTTTCATTTAAAAAACAATGTTTTTTGTACTGATGGTTGAATCCAGGTGCATTTGCCACTGAGCTACACCCTCATCCCTTTTAAAATTTAATTTTATTATTTAATTTTATTTTGAGACAGGGTTTTCCTAAGTTGCTGAGGGCCTCATTAAGCTGCTGAGGTTGGCCTTGAGCTTGTGATCCTCCTGCCTCAGCCTCTTGACTCACTGGGATTGCAGGTGTGCACCACTGCACCTGGCCCTCCATGACTTTTCTACTTAAAAGTGTATCCCAGTCCCACACAGAGACCATCACTCTCTCCTTCCTCTGCCTTACTATGCTTCATATAATTTACCACCACAAAACAGCCCATTACAGATATCCTGTGTGCATGTGTAGCCTTCATTTCCCCCACTAGGAGGTAAGCCCTGTGAGCTCAGTAACCCCATTCCTTTGCCTCATCCCTATATCCAAACCCCTAGAGCCCCTGCTCTTGGAGGAACTCATTAAGTAAGGAACTCAATGAGAGAAAGAGTAAGTTATGGTTGTTGGACCACTGGCCAAGCAGTCTGAGCATGAATTTTCCTGAGGACTCTAGAGGCTGCCTCACCTCACCTTAGGTGTCTGGTTGGTCTTGAGGGGTCACCTTGGTGACTAAGAGGATTCTTATGTGTACTGACAGTGACCCGGAAGTGCAAGATATTAATAAGACCAACCAGCAAGGAGGAAGCCAAGAAAAACACTTGCGAGGAGCCTCTAGGCTGCCCTCTGGTGGCAAAGTGAGAAACTTTGTGTGCAAGTACACAGTCTGATGTTCTCACCACAGAGACAGTTAGTTGAGTTTATGCTACAAAAAGGGGAGGGTGGGGGCAACTGTTTACTGCCTTTGAGGATTTCAGGATGAATTCGTTTTAATTCAATAAGCGTTGAAAACCAATGCCATTTTTAATTAAAAACCAGGAGGAGGAGCTGGGAATGTAGTTCAGTGGTAGGGCGTTCACCTAGCATTGACAAGGCTCTGAGTTCCATCCTTAACACCACAAAAAAGAAGAAAAGAAAGAAAAGAGAAGAGAAGAAAGGAGCTGGCTGTAGTGGTATACATCTGCAACCTGCAATGCTAGCTGCCTGCAAGGCTGAGGAGAGAGGATGGCTCAATCCTGGGAGTGGGGGTGGGTATAATGTACAGTAAGAGAGCTTAAGCGTATAACCAAAACAAGTCTTTTTCAGCCAAACGAATTCCAAACAAAACTGGTGGAGGACTTGGGACTTTCCTCCTGGGCTCCTACCTCAGATATGCCCCTTTCTAATTTAACTTTTATCCCATTTTATTGTCATGCTCGACATACTTGTTTCCTCCCAAGACAGAGCTCCTTGAGGGCAGGGAGGACTGAAACTGCTTCCTGGGATTGTCACCGTGACCCAGCATCCCACACAGCAGAAGCTCAATAAATGCTGGATGTATGGACGAATGGGGAAACAAATGGGTGGTTTGGAGTTTCCCTGCCTAGAGATCTTCAAAGCAGGGCAGACAACCATCTCTTCTGTCTAGTCCAAAGCTGTGATTCGCCTGCCCAAAGGCTGAGGGCTGAGCCGGATGCTTTCTCAGGGTTCCTTGGCTTCTGTAATTAGATTATACCAGGACACTAGTTCTAGGTTCTTTTCTTTCTTTGGCAAGCATTTATTAACTATCTGCTATGTTCAAAGTACTGGGCTATTGTTCTGTGAATCTGTGATCTTATTCTATTTTTTAATTCCATGACTCCGTGTTGACATAAGATGTGACACTGTCCCTACTGCATTCGTTCCTAGGTGAGGTTAGCCAAGGCAGACAAAGAGCAATTGGCATTGTCTAACCTGAATGGATAAGCTGGTACAATGGGTCTCCCTGTGTTAACACTCCATCCATACCATCCATTCCCACTCAGTCTCCCCAGCTAATAAACACGGCGTGTTTGGTGCCAAAACCCACTGTCTATTAATAGGTATTAAAATCCCCAGTTACCTCATACTTCCTCCTTCTCTCTCCCCCTTTCAACCCACCTGTTGTATCGACCTGAGAAGAACTGGTTTGGAGCCAGGCAGTCTGACTTTGGCACCAGCAAAATGTCTTGGAGAGGTGAGCGAGTTATCTCTCTTAGTGCTCAGTATAGTTAGTTTCTTATTTTTTTTCCTCTTATCTTTCTTTTCTTGTTTTTTTTTTGCGGGGGGGGAGGGTACTGGTGATTGAACACAAGCCACAAAGCCCCAGTCCTGTTTTGTTTTGTTTTGTTTTTGAGATAGGGTCTCACTAAATTGCTGAGGTTGACCTTAAACTTGCGATCCTCCTGCCTCAGCCTCCTGAATTACTGGGATTACAGGCAAGCGCCGCTGTGCCTGGCTAGTGTGGTTTCCTAATCCATGAAATAGGGCTAATAATTTGTTTAACTGAACATTTTCTGGACCAGGGACTAGGAGAAAAGTAAGGAATATGAAGACAGCTCCCAGTCCCTATTCTAGCCAGGTCATATTTTATAAGGAGAGAAAGATGCGGAAACCAACATAATGTTGTAGAATTAAATAAAGTAGCAGAATGTTAGGGCTGGAGCGGTGGCTCAGCGGTTCCAGCACTTGCCTGGCAGGCGCGAGTACTCAGGTTCAAACCCCAGCACCAAGTACACAACGGAGTGTCCAAGCAACGAAAGCCATATGTAAAACTAAGTAAAATTGATTCTCTCTCTCTTTCTCTCTTTCTCACTGTCTCTCTCTCTTTAAAAAAAAAAAAAAAGTGGGATGTTGCTGGGCTTGGTGGCCTACACCTTTAATCCTAGGGATTTGGGAGGCTAAGGCAGAAGGATCTCAAGTTCCAGGTCAGCCTGGGAAACTTAGTGAGATCATGTCTCAAAATAAAAAATAAAGACTGGGACTGGAGTGGTGGCTCAGTGGTAGAGTGCTTGCTTGGCATGTACAAGGGTTCAAATCCCAGCACCACTATACAGCTAAGTGTTGGAGCAACCAAAACCAGATGAAAAACTAAGTAAAATTGATTCTCTTCCCCCCTCCCTCCTTCCTCCCTCCCTCTCTCTCTTAAAAAAAAAAAAAAAAAAGGACTGGAGATGCAGCTCAGTGATAGAGGCACTCCTAGGTTCAGTCCTCAGTATGGGGAGAGAGGGCAGTAAAAAAGTGAGACCTGGAAGAAAAAGAGGCCAAACAAATGAGTAAAACCAATCGAAGTCTCGTGGAGAGCAACTTTGGTGCAGAGGACTGAAGTGTTGAAGCTTTTTTATTTGTTACTCATCTGTTATACCCTGGGGTGGGAGTAGGGTGTCCTGTGTGAGGATGTGGGGGAGAGAAACTTCAGGTGAGTTCCAGGCGGCGGAGTGAAGGCCTGAGTTGGGCTATTGGGAGTGGCAGCACAGTAGGATTCAGTCAGTAGGCACTGGCCGGAAGATGTGTACCAACAGAACAATCTCTGCTCCCAGGAGGCTTTCGGCCTGGAAGGGGAAGACTGGGTAAAGAAAGTCTTTGCCCTCCGGGTGGTGTGGCTCGGGGGTGGGGGTGGGGGTGGACAGTGGTGCTGTAGAGGCCTCCCCCAGGAGAGAGGGAGGGAGGGCTGCAGGGAGGAAGTCCTGCTCTTCCAAGAAGAGACAAAGGGACACACAGGCAGAGGCCTGCAATGGCCTGGCCACACAGGCTCCTGGGTCCCTCTGCCGCTTGCTTAGGCTATTGGCATAGAGCTGCTAGGTGAACACACATGGGCGGCTTCCACAGGCTCCAGGACCTTCCTCCTGCCACAATCCACCTTTCCTCCAGGCCTGCCCTGGGGAGTTTTGTTTTTGTTTTTTATAACAATATTTTATTTTTCATTATAATTTTACATGTTGAAGGGGTTTGTTTTTAGGCATATACATGCACACATCGTATATCCCCCCCTTGACCCTCCCTCCTCCACTACCTCCCTCCATTGTCTGCAGAGTTGCCCCCAGCTCAGTTGCTAATCCTGTTTGATGAGTCTCTTGTCTAAACTTCTTGTTCTCTCACTCTTTTCTATATTGTACTCTAGCTTACACGTATGAGAGAAAACATTTGGCCCTTGAGTTTCTGGGTTTGGCTAATTTCACTCAGCATGATTTTCTCCATTTCCATCCATTTACCAGCAAAGGTCATGATTTCATTTTTTTTTTAAAGAGAGAATCAATTTTATTAAGTTTTTCATCTGGTTTTCATGGCTCTGACACTTAGTTGTGTATGTGGTGCTGGGGATAGAACCCTGAAACTCACATATGCCAGGCAAGCACCATAATCACTGAGCCACTGCTCCAGCCCATGATTTCATTTTTTTAATGGCTGAGTAAAATTCCATGGTGTTTCTTCTTGATCCATTCATCCAAGTGTGCTGCCCAGGCTGTTCTTACGGGAGCCTCCTCTGACTGTTTCAACTCATGGTGACTCTCTTCTAAACTCATGGCGTTTACTGCCAAGGACACTACTTTGGTGCCTACTCATGTATTTATTTATAACCTTCCATGCAAATCCTGTCTCCCCTGGTTTCATTTTAAACTTCTATGAGAATAGACCACACATTTTTATTTCTTTATATTCTTTCATTGTCCCGTGGTTCCAGGAATTGGTGGACATATTAAGGATGTAAGATAATGAATGAATGAATGGGTGGATCTAATCTATTTTGGGGACTATTAAATATTACTAGGGTCTGGCTGGTCTCTCCTGTATGTAGTCCCAGATACAGTTCCAGTCCCAGAGAATCTCAAGTTAGAGGCCAGCCTGGGCAATTTAGAGAGACTCTGTTTCAAAATAAAAAATGGAAAGGGTTAAGGATGTAGCTCAAGGGTAGAAAATCCCAGTAAGTAGGGGGTTGTAGGAATTCTACTAGACTTACCCCTATGATCCTTATACTTCTAAGTTTATTCCTAAACCCTAAACTTAGTTTTTATTATTTTTTTCATTTGGGTTTTAATGGGAGTCACCACATAAGGAAACTGGATCCCAAGGGGTGAACTTTAAGGTCATGCACCTCAGTTTCTCTTAGTCCCTCCTCAGTCCCTACCCTGGTCAGCCACTTGATTGACATTAGACCATTGGAATCTCTGAACTTTGCCCTTTGAACTAATGCTCCCTTAAAGAATTTTGTACTTCTTACACATTTTCAAGTCAACATCTAATGTTTTACATACCAAGGTAAATATTGCAAAGGGTATACTTTTCAGGGATTTTTAAGTACTTACCTATGAAAAGTCATATCACTCCTTTATTTTATTTATTTATTTATTTATTTTTTAAAGAAAGATGGACAGTGAGAGAGAAAGACAGAGAGAATCAACTTTTATTGAGTTTTTCACGTGGATTTTGTTGCTCTGACACGTAGTTGTGTACATGGGTGCGAGGTTTGAACCCGTGTACTTGCACATGCTGGGCAAGTGCTGTAACCATCGAGCTACCGCTCCAGTCCCCCTTTATTTTATTTATTTATTTATTTTAAAAGTCTTTTCTTTTCTAAGAAAGAGGGGACAGTGAAAGAGAGAGACAGAGAGAATCAATTTTTATTTAGTTTTTCACATGGTTTTTGTTCTCTGAGACTTCATTGTGTACGTGGTGCTGGGGTTTGAACTTGCGTACTTGCGCATGCCAGGCAAGCACCATAACCACTGAGCCATCGCTCCAGCCCCTTTATTTTATTTTTTAAGAGAGAGGAAGAGAATGAGAGAGAAAGAGAGACTCAATATTATTTATTTTTCCACCTGGCCTTTGTTTCTCCAACACTTAGTTGTATATGTGGTAAGGGGGTTTGAACATGGGTCCTAGCACATGCCAGGCAAGTGCTCTAACGGCTGAGCCACTGCTCCTGCCCCATCACTTTTAAATGTAGTAAATGGAAAGTAATACTACACACTTTCATATCTATTTAAGAATATATGGGGCTGGAGCTATGGCTCAGTGGATACAGCGTTTGCATAGCATGCACAAAGATGCAGGTTTGAACCACAACACCATACATACATCGAAGTATTGGTATATGACAGCTACATGAAAAACTAAATAAAATTGATTCTCTTTCCCTCTCTCTCTCTTTAAAAAAAAAAGAATAAGAAAATGAAAAAGAAATATGTGAACAAACCCTTCAATCAGACAGGAATTTTCCTTTTTCTATTCCACCACCCCCAGGGCTGAGGACCAAACTTAGGTCCTTGCTCATGCTAGGCAAGCACTCTGCTATTGAGCTAAATCCCTAACCCCTCCTTTTTCTTTTTAGTTCCTTTTTTCCATTCTCTTTTTCCTATAGAATTTCACTTAACGAAATTTGTTTTTTTTTTTATATCTCTTTTGTGTTTTATTGTGTATCTTTTTTGGTCTTTTATTACACATCTCTAACAAAAATTTGTATGTAAATTGAAATTTATTTCTTCCAACCATAAGATTCTGTTATATGGTTATTCTTTTTTTTTAATCTTTTTTTAAAGAGAGAGGGACAGTGAGAGAGACAGAGAAAGAGAGAAACAACTTTATTTAGTTTTTCACATGGCCTTAGTTGCTCCAACACTTAGTTGTTGTACGTGGTGCTGGGGTTTGAACCTG
>PVKS010008199.1:0-69427 GCA_004027875.1 Aplodontia rufa
GCAATATCCAGAATATTTACACATTTTATACACATTTTATATTATTTTGTTAAAATCGTGTAAGGTTGTTCAAAAAATTTAAAAAAAAAAAAACCTGTGGTATATATATATACCATGGAGTTCAACTCAGTAATTAGAAACAATGAAATTTCAGCCTTTGAAGGTAAATGGTAAATGGATGGTGATGGAGGAAATCATGCTGAGCAAAGTTAGCCAAACCCAGAGAATCAAGAGCGGAATGTCTTCACTAATCTGTGGAGGCTGGAGCTAAACCCAGGCCTGTGTGAAAGGTAATTAATCTCATGTATTAGACCCAGCAAAGGTGTAGCAACACATAATCTAGGGCAATCATAGACATGTAGTGGGGGGGCAGGGGGAGGAGGTTGGGAAGTTGGGGGGCAGGGAGGACAGAACAGGTGGGGGAGAAGAGCCGGAGGGAGAATAGCGAGGTATCTAGGGGGTAATTCTGGTTTAAGACTATATGCATATCACAGTTACTTTAAATGGATTTATGATTGTATAATAAATCAATTCCTTAATAAAAAATTTTTAAAAGGTCAAAAAATGAAATACAAAAAGAATGTAATATAAATGGAACCATAAAAAATTTAATGGATAAAGCATACATTTTATCCATTGGACTTGCATAAATTTTGCTTAAAACAGAAAGAGGAGAGGATACAGCAGAAGGGAGAGGAGCAGGGAAAGGAGAGAGGGAGAAGGAAAAAAAATGAAGGGAGGGAGATGGGGAGAACCTGTCTTGTTAGGCTGAATAGGAAGAAAAACAGAAACGCCAGCTCCCTTCCTACATAATTTGTGGACTAACTACATAAAGTGCAGGACCTAGTACTAAACGAAAATGAAGGGCCCTCTGTTCAAAACTTATTAAGCATTTGAAGTGATGCCAGCAGAACACTAAAAGAAACCTGGGGTCCATCTGGGCGCAAGGTGTTTGATCACCCTACATGGAGAGGCCAGCTCCGCTCCCCACCATAAAGCAGAGCAGCAACACTGTGCCACAGGCTGGGAGGCTTCCCACTGCAGCCAGCCTCTGCAAGAGTGCCCCACCCGCCCTGGCTTACCAGGAACTATCCAGGGGCAGCCTTGTTCGCTTAAGCCCAGTCAAATCAAGACAGTTGGTGGCCACCTTTGGCAACGTGGACTGGTTCTGGCAATAAAGTTGGGCTCCTGATCTCCTACTGGCCTTCCTTTCTTCAGTCTGCATCTCTGAGGCTGGGTATGAAGTCATTGCAAATGTGCATAGATTTATTCCCCTAATCTTTAGTCTCGCAGAGAAAGCTGCTGAGCCATGATTCTCACTGCCCATGCATATTGAAAGCAAGCTGAAAACATATGTGGCCATGCCTTCTGGAATTTCTTATAATTCATCTTTAGAAAAGAAACTGCATTTCAGCATTTGCAGGTTGTACACTTTACACTTTCTTTTTTTTTTTCTTTTAGGTGTGGCAATACTCTAATGATTACACCAAGTATTCTCTCTCTTAATTACAGGGCCAGAGATATATAGCTCAGTGGTAGAGTGAATGTTTAACGCTCACGAGGCCCTGGTGAACGTTCAATCCCCAGCACCAAAATTATGCTTTTTATGTGTGTGTGGTGTTGGCAATCAAACCCCAAACCTTACACATGCTGCCTCCATCCACAGTCTCACAAATTATGTGTTCTAATATTTTTTTGGTGGGGGACAGGTACTGGGAATTGAGTCCAATAGCATTCAACCACTGGGCCACATCCCCAGCCCTTTTTATTTACTTTTTTTATTTTGAGGTCTTGCTAAGTTGCTCAGGACCTCACTAAGTTGCTAAGGCTGGCTTTGAACTTGCTAACCCCCTGCCTCAGCCCCCTGAGCCTCTGGGATTACAGGCATGTGCCACTGCACCCAGCTCCCAAATTATTTTTTAATGGATTGAAAGTAACAAAAACTAAGCCCATCTAAAAATGAATGAAGTGCTGATTTGTTCCAGGGGAACAGTTTAAGCTAAAAATTGAACATCACATGCTCACTATTAAACACAAATTGAGCACTGTGGGACCTGGGGACATCTTGACGAACACAGCGCCACACAGTCCCTGGAACTGCTTGTAGATGAATACTGAAATGTTCTTAGTAACGTACTGATGCCAAGACTAGTCCACACACTCTTGAAATACTCACTCAACCTTGCTGGAGTTTACTTATTGTTCCCTATTTCATAACTTCTCACATAGCTAACAATTAAGGCTCCAGTTCATGTTCTTGCTTATTCTCCACTGAGAAAATAGAAGCCATTAAATAAGAGCTCCTGCAGCCTCCCCAAATTTCAATCAAACAAAGCAACCCCCCAACCTCCCAGCATAGTGGGCTGGTCCTACCAGAGTCCAGTCCTTCCCTGCCACTCTGCAGTGCAGCCCCTCTAGGCTCCTCAAGCACTTACCTTCCACAGCCAATCCATTTTTAAATATTCTCATTGTCGTTAGCTAAAGTGATTGTTACAGTTGATGGACAATCACAGCATCACCTGATGCTTATTAGAAATGCACCTACTTGGTGCTCAAGCTACACGTATTGAATCCAAACCCTGGAGATGGGGCACAGCAATATGTTAACAAGCCCTCCAGGTGGTCCTGATAGACACTAATATTTTTTGTACGTTTGTATTGGTGCATTACAATTATACAAAATAGCAGGATGGACACTAAGTCTTGAGACCTACTGGTCTATGGCTGAAAGTTTCCTCCAATCTCTCTGTAACGCACCTCATTCCCCCATGCCCAAAGGCAAGGTGGGAAGACAACCCGAACCCTAATGAGGCAGCCCTCCAGAGGCTACTGTCCTCAGCGCTTTCAGACCCCATTTTCATTAATGACTTAGATGGAGGCACAGATGCACACTGATCTCATTAACAGATGACAGCGAATGGAGTAGGAGTGCTGTTGAGTGATGATGACATCAAGACCCAGAGACACAAAGCGATGGTCCAAATCTATCAAGATGAAACTTAATGGGATATATTAGTTAGGATTTGATTCAGCTTTGAGTGGCAGAAAATCCAAAATAGCACTGGCTTATTAAGATAGAAATTTATTTCTCATTCACATAAATGAGACACCGTGGCGGCGGTACTCTCTGGAGTTCCAGGATCAAGCTCCCTATTCAGCTCTCTACTCCCTCATTCCTAAGGTACGGTGTCCCCCATCTTCAAGTCAAAGATGGCAAACTGAGCAAGGATGGAGAAAAGGCCCCTCTCTTCCATCGTTAAGGATTCCAGCTACTATCACGTTTGTGCTTCTGCACTATTGGCCCTGGGGCACAGCTGCAGAGAAGCCTGAGAATTGTAGTTTTTGTTTTTCTAGGCAGCTCAGCTAAAAATGTTATTGCATGGGTGAAAGGGAGAACAAATATTGAGACCCAGTGAGCAGTCTGCCAACCAAAGCAAAAATAAAGTCCTCCATATCAGCACTAAAGTGCAAACCCCTTCAAGGTTCTGGAATTCAAGAAGGTGGTGGTGAACAATAGCCATGCAGCAGCCCTCAGCCATCTCTTGTGAAAAGGCAGGAAACCTCCAGGCATGGTGGCACACACTTGCAATCCCAGCAACTTGGGAGGCTGAGGCAGGAGGATCACAAGTTCAAGGCCAGCCTCAGCAACTTAGCCAGGCCCTGAGCAACTTAGCAAGACCTTGTCTCAAAATAAAAAATGAAAAGGGCTGGGGATGTGGCTCAGTGGTTAAACACCTCTAGGTTCAATCCCCAGTACCAAACTAAAATATAAAGAAAAAGGCAGAAAACCCAAGCCACACTGACTTAAGAAAAAAGATGTGTAGGATATATACCTGACACTTGGAGAACTAGTGCTCACATAAGAAAGGTCTCAGAAGAGGTCGTATGGAATCAATTCTCCATCTCTCACCTCAGCAGCACTCCATCTACAATAGGCCCAGGCCCCTATCTCCTGGACCTGCTGGGAGACCAGAGAGAGATTCAAGTTCCCTCTTCCTCACCCTCATCTCCACTTGTTTCTCAGGACAGCTTCCTCTAGCAAGGTGGTTTTCCACCTTACTCACTGGAATGTCCTCAGGAACTTTATTAAATTGATGCCCAAGCCGCTGTCCTCAAATCTGGTTTTACTGTTTCAATGGTGGATTCCTGACTTTAAAAAAAAAAAAAAATCTCCCAGGTGATTGTCTTGAACAGCCAGGGTAGAGAACCGCTGCTCCAGTACCATGTGGGAAAGTGCAAGCTTTGCCTCTCAGTAGTCATTTCCACAGATGCTGTGGATGTCCTGTCTCCTCCTGCTTCACTGTGGACCCTGTCCCCACACTGCAGGTTACTGCCCGACCGCCTGCATCTGTGTTCCCTGCAGAGGCTCCAGCTTCTCTTTACGGAACCTGGAAGACAGAAAGCCAGGGAGACACCCCTGGAATGTGCTGCCCTTGTGTCTCCAAGATTCCTATGCCTGGATGTCAAAGTTAACTTTCTTTGACTGAAAGACTGGAGAAATTTTCTAAAGGAAACACTAGTAAGAAGAAAAACAAATTAAAGTTTTAGGAGCCATCTGCTCATAAATGATAATGGAAGTTAAGACTTGAAGAGTGTTAATAGTTACAAGCTCCACAGTGAGGATCAACTAAGGAAAGAAACTAGAGGTCACAGGAAACCCACAAGGGCATGGACAGCTAGAAGTCAAGAAAATGGGCTGGAACTTATCAGAGAAGAACCACCTTGCCACTTGACCACTCATGTCGAATGAGCAGTGACTTCTCTCAGTGAAATGTGAAATGCACAGAACAATGTATGCTACAAAGTTCTCAGGAAGCTCAAGCAACTACTTTTTCACACTTTGTGAATGATAGTCAGATTTCTCTACAACAAAACAGATGCTCATGAAAGTCCAAGATCAGTGATTTCTCGAAAGACAGGGTTCCTCAACTCTCAAATATTTGATCAACGCTCTCTGGTTCCAAATCTTGTACACTGAAGTACCCTGAGTCACTGCAGTGAATCAGATGGGCCCTGCAGGCCATTTATTTATTTATTATTTGCAGTGATGGGGATGGAATTCAGGGCCTCCTCTTTATTAGGCAAGCACTCTACTACTGAGCTACATCCCCAACTCAGATTTTAAATTTTTGAGAGAAAAAAAGTGACTCCTGTCAGGCACTAAATGAACTCTACCATTAAGGGATGTGGGCCTATCTACTTGTAATAACCTGAAATACGTGTGTGTGCATATATATGTGTTTAAATGTATGTATGCATATATATTATTTTCCTTTAACCTAGGGCCTATGAGTAAATTATTGAGTGACCATAACCATGAATCAAGAAACTTAGGAACCTCTGAAACAGATAAATGATTGACCCCAGCAGACCAATAGCTCTCTCCCGTCCTCATACTTGCCATCACTGCAGCTGTCAGCCTAAAAATATCACATCCCAAGATCACAAACATTTGCTCTCTACCAGAGTTTTAAAAGAATTACTTCTGTTCCAAAATTATAAACCTATTACCTATGAGTTGGATGGAGTTCGAATTCACAATAGAAATCTAGATAGCATACTAAATTATTTTGTTTTAAACCCATGACACATATGAAGAAATCTAGTTTATATTCAGAATATTTTCAGCTTTGTTATCCTTTGCTTTTAACCAAGTACTTCAGGGTGGGTGTTTTTAAAACAAATGGGGCTGGGAATGCAGCTCAGTGTTACAGCACTTGCCTAGAATATAAGAAGCCTTGGGTTTGATCCCCAGCACTGAAAAAAAAAAAGACAAATAAAACCATAAGGTTAAAAACCATAGATAGGTTATCTCCTATTTATGTCAATTAAATTTATTTAATTCCATGTTCAAAGGGCAAATTTCTAATTCTGGTTTTACATTTGTATTTATCAGGATAGTCTTGGCTGTGTTTCAGTCAGTCCCAAAAAAGACAAACTCTAAAATATCTGTGGCTGACTCAAAAATTCTGTATCTCTCACATAAAGTCTGATGTGGTTTAGCTCTTTCTTCCACCCTGGAGCAATGTGGGCTGAAACACCTGGCCTGAAGGTCCTTATGCAGGAAGGAAGCATCCTGGCTCTTAAATTCTGGAGCCCAGAAGTCACATGAGTTACTCCCACTCTCAGTTCATTGGCTCAAAGGTGCCACATGACTACAAACTTTCTGCAAGGGCTACTGGGAAATATAGGGTAGAACACTGAGATTTGGCCAGCGCTGTGTTTGCCAGAATCCACTTGATTATGTGACCAGTGAAGTTATGGAGTTATTCATTTGTTAATCAAAAAATATGTATTGAGCTGGGTGCAGTGGTGCATTCCTGTAATCCCAGCTACTCAGGAGGCGGAGGCAGGAGGATTAAGACCAGCCTCAGTAACTTAGGCTCTAAGCAACTTAGTGAGATCCTGTCTCAAAATAAAAAGGCCTAGGGATGTTGCTCAGTGGTTAAGCACCTCTGGGTTCAATCCCTAGTACAAAATGTGTGTGTGTGTGTGTGTGTGTGTGTGTGTGTGTTGAGGACCTACACGTATGAGATATTGTATTTACATTCCAGTAGAGAATGGTGGACAATAAGATAATAAATAATCCAAAAACCATCACAGATTATGATGTGAACTCTTCATAATTCATTCAAATGGCCTGTCTGCTATAGCAATGTTTACCTACTTTGAGTTCTACGTGGATACTGAGGAATCAAGTATAAGGCTATTTGCTATTAATCATACCTCCTTTCCCTCCTTTGAACCTCAGTACTAGGATTCTTCAAATTTTATTTATTAACATATAAAGTTTTTCAAAATATGTTCTATTAAAATTTGAAAGTTCAAGTTAAAAAAAGGTATGTACACAACAATCCCAAAGAACTAGACTGTATGAGAAAGTACTGAGGTGCTTAATATTAATATGCTAACAGAGAAATTCCTAAACATTGAGATTATATATAAATTTCTTTTCATTCATAACAATTCATTTATCATCTATAATAAACATTGTTTAATATAAATAATGAAAACTAAAATGTATAATGACTTCATGTGGATAGAAAGGTGTAACAGTACAAATTATTCCAGGAGAACAAAGGTACAATTTTTTTTTTAAGTTTGCTCTTGGGAGTCAAGGCAGCCAAATTTGGAACACGTGGGTGTATTCTCGGGACATTTTTCTCTTGTGGGATGGAAAAGGTGAGTTTTCTTGAGAGAGAACAGACACGGTAGCATGATGGGCTTTGACGAGGGTAACCGAGACTCGAGCACCTGGAAATGCACGTGGTGCAAGGTCTACAGTCCTTACAGCGGGCTGCATCACTCCTGTGGATGCCAGCGCAAGGTAAGACCCAGAGATGAAGGAAATGAGCCTCCTCCGAAGAGTGCGAGCAGCATGGGTGGGAAGCCCCGCTTGCTTTTGTCCAAGTAACAAGGATCAGAAAGCACAGGATGAGCAGAGTCACTAGCGAGGTAAACACACATGGGGAAATGACAAGGTTGCCCGGAGATTCGAGGCAGTGGAACAATACTGCGATGATGGAGCGCAGTCACGAAGGCTCAGCAGAATGGCAGGAAATACGCTGCATGTGTCACCGGTATTACTCAACATATTGTGTGCAGACGCATTTGTATCCAGCTCCATGCCAGCATGGCACGCTCACAGGGAGGGGCGCGACAGGGGCTTCAAGGCTCCTGCAGGTAACCGTTCCCAGCTCCTGAGAGGAAGGGTCCTCAAAGCACGGGCGGGGAGCCCATGGGGCAAGGGATGCAGAGGCTGTATTAATAATAGATGCATTCAGTGATTTACTGTTCCTGGATGGGAAAGAATTCATTCTCTCACCCAGGAGTTCACCTAGTGCTAAATAAAGACGAAGGAAATGGAATCAGAAAGAAGGCAAGCAAGGAGGGAACCCGAGTGTGGCAAGCTATCTTTGGTCCTCCTGCTGCGCTCCACAGAGCGCTTGCTCTGTTCCCATTCCATCGTGGACCACGCTTCGGGTACAATGGAAGCAGCCGCTTTCAGCAAAAGCAAGGCCCAGGTGGCCAGCATGAAGTCGTACCTCGACTGGCTGCTACTGGAGGCATGGCAAGGGCATACACCTGAAAGCTCAGCCCCAAGGCTGCCCATAATCAAGCACACTGCTCTCTGCAGAGAAAACACATCCACACTGAGTGGGAAAACTCAAAGCAAAAGGGTGAGTACTTTGCACAGTACCAACCACTTCTAAACGGCTCCAGTTCCTCAGCCTCTGGCTTTCCGTCATCTGCCTGACTACACGATTGGTAAAGCACATCCCTTCAGCCGTTTCCAGTAAACTGAATGCATCTGAAGTTGCAATGACTGCACATGTTGAAGACAGAACCCTGGCCCTGGATGTCAGAAAAGGCTGCCTGTCCCGTGTGTGCCTGCCTCCCTTCTGCTGTGGGCCTGAGAAAGTCACAGAAGCCCTCTGGGGTCAGCTGCGGGGAGGTGTGTCAGGCTCCCTCCAGCATCTTCCCGAGCTCTGCTGATCAACCATCTCTCTCTACCCCAGGCACATGACAGAGGGGAATCACCAACAGCTTTCCATCGAGGATTGGCAAGCAGAGAGGTTCAAATTGCTGATTAGAGCAAGTTTAGGGATTTAAGAAAAGGCATCACAGCAAGTAACTCTATCCTGGAGACCTGGACTCTTATGGACAGGACCCAAGGAGTGTTGCATGGGAAACCTGCTTAGGCCTTGGTTCCCTCAAAGACAGAAGGGTCGCCAGGAGGTCAGCTACGTGGAAAACTCAAGAGTTCTAGCTTATTGGCAGTCTTCTTGGCTGCATAGTTTTCTAACCCACAGTACAGTGCAGTTCCCAGTGACCCCTACACTCTACTCTTATTTTATAATGATCCCTCTTAAGACAAGGGCCCAGGGAGATGACCTTTCTAAAACCACCTCTGATATTTTCTCCCTTAGAAGGAACCTCCTCTGCCCAGACTTCCCAGCAAGCAGTGTCAGTCTGAGGAGGATGAAAATGGCGGCTGTGCGTGGGGTGCTAAGGGCACAGTGTTGGGGGCGGTGGAGTGCAAGTGGGGAGGGGATGGGAGCCATCGCTGGGGGGGAGGCAGCATGACAAGTGGGAGGACTGGTGAGACGAGATGTCTGTCCTGGGCAGGAGGCGGCAAAGGTGAAGATCACTTACACACGGAAAGATGGGTCAAATGAGTAAATGTATTAGGGTAATGGAACCAGCTTGAACCTTATGATATTTTTGAATGTCAGCATGACATTGTGCATTTTGTGGGGGTTTTCTGCAGTACGGGAAAGCAAAAACAAGACCTTGAGTTCGCTAAGAAGCACTGTACCGCTGCGCTATGTCCCCAGCCCAACCTTACAGTTTTTGACTAAAGTCAGGTCAGTGGTGGACAGGTTCAGACATGGATATTAATATACATGTCGCGTGTGGGCGGGCATGTGTGTGTGGCCCCTAGCTCTTGTCTGCTGAAGAAGGCAGGCAGCAATGAGTACACCACAATGAACACAGCCCAATAGCAGTGAGCACATCTAGCACCCAGAACTTGTTTGGCCATCTCCCCCAAAATAAAACAGCATCTTTTACAGAAATGACTGGTTTCAGGACTGGGGCAGGAAGAGTATAAGATGACCTGTAACATCCTACTGATTTAAAAAAACTCAGGGAATATTTAAGGAACAATGAGCTACGTCAAAAGTACATAGGAGACTCCTTGACTGTGCTCGGGTAGGACAGAACTCGGCGAAGAAGGAGGCAGAGTAGCCACAAACGCCAGGTCCCAAACCTCAACATGATGTAGGGCAGACAGGAGGACGCCAGAAGCTGAGCCCACAGAGCCGGCTGCGGGTTCCTAGAGGTGCAGGGGGCATGGGGCGGGGGCAGGTCCAGGGCCCGCAGGACCTTGCAGTACCGATCGGCTTGCTGCTCGCTCACCGTGGACAGCTGTGCAAGGTCAGCAAGGAACACAGCGACCTAGGAGAAGGGGCGGAGGTTGTCCGAAATGAGCCCTTTGCGGTCCCTCACCGGCCACCAGCAGTTCACCAAGAAATGGTGTGTCTCAACAGCAAACTGCCAAATTGGCTAGAGCTGGTGTCCCCAAAATATTTACGTGACAGAGAAGGCCTGGAACTATTATCCCTACACAATTACAGAATATACATGTTCCTTTCTGCCAAAATTCTCCATTCATATAGAAACCAAGTACGAGGACAACAAAGGAAGCAATGACGACTTTTTTTTTTTAAAGAGAGAAGGACAGTGAGAGAGAAAGAATCATTTTTATTTAGTTTTTCATGTGGCTTTTGTTGCTCCAACACTTCGCTGTGTATGAGGTGCTGGGTTCGAACCCACATCCTCACATGCCAGGCACACATAATAACCACCAAGACACCATTCCAGCACCCAATGACAGAGTTTTTGACAACTAAGCAAAAGACCTTGACAGAGAAGTTTGCTGTGTTGATATTGCCTGCGATGAAATTCCAGAACGCTACTACAAAGAATCCGAGAATCCCAAACTCTTCCAGTCAGAAAAGACAAGATGCAGACGGTTAAGGAAAGGCTGGAGAGACCGTCATCAGCCCATCACATGCTCCTACAAGCTGGTGACAGTGAAGTTCAGGGTCTGGTGCCTCCAGACCAGAGTGGAACAATCTGTGCACAGGGTGGTGGGAGACATCCTGCGGACTGGACACAGACAGGCATGGGGTGAGGAGCGGTTTGCCATGGCAATGGGTGAAGCCTCAGAATTTGAGCCACTCAGGAAGCCACCAACAAGAAAACTGGTGTTCTCCCCTCTGCCATTTCTATCAAAAGTACCCCATCCAGCGCTCCATCCACATCTCTCTCCACAGATGCACCAGAATTTCTGTCTGTTCCACAAAGATCAGCCCAGCAAAAGTCAGCTCTAGAAACTCTCATGCTTCTAGATCCTGAGAAAAAAGCCGACCTGAATTTACCAGTCATGCGCTCTTTAGATAAGCCTTGTCCACCCAATTCTGAGTAACTTCATATGAATGTCTTAATGGGGCTTTATATTTTCATTTTGTTGTAGGTGGTGGTTTTTTTTTTAAAGAATCTTCTGATATAGGAAAAACTATCACTCAAACATGTTCCTTTGATTTCTGATTGTGCCTAGGGTTAAGTAAATTCACAAATAATATGAATCCCTAAGTACGCCACACAGCATCACAGTTAGATGTGCAATGCGAGACTCACGAACAGTGGAAGGAATCTTCTATAGACACAGTCCTAAGTCAGAGAGGAAGCCTTGGTATCGCGTATTTGGTGAGGCTGGCACAGACTTCAAGGGTAATATCTGAAAACTTTACACCATTTTGTGCAAAGTGTGGCAAAACAGTGAAGCCAATTTCCTCCCATCAAACCAAAGTCCCAAAACTCCTCTCAGGCATCACAAGCCTAAGTGTTCAATTTTGAACTGTTGACCACCAATATTTGAAGAGTTACTGAGATTTGGATTAATCTGACTCGGGATTTGGAGCCTAACTAATTAAAATTTTTGAAAATGTTAATTATCAACTTATAGAGGCTCTAAGTGCAATTAATGATAACTTATTTATACCTTTCACAGAATTTAGTAAATATTCCACTTGTTTCTGTCTTGTAATAACTTTCCCCTTTGTGCCCATGTGGCCTCCAAAATCTTTAAGAATTGCATGAATAAATGTGACTATAAAAAAAAAAAGTACATGGGAGACAGCTTAAAGAGTTCCTTAGTGGCCAACTCTGAATTTGAGTATTAAAATCTATAATAATAGTATATTATAAACCACTGAATGCAATAGGAAAACATGAATCCATTTTGATAGAAATCAATTCAAAATTTGAGGAGGAACAGAATATTTACAGAGTTTCAAAGTACTTTCCTACAAGATACTTATTAACAAATGTGGGGCTAGAGCTCAGCCTAGAGCGCTTGCCTGGCAGGGTGATGACCTGGGTTCAATCCCCAGCACCACATACACAACTAAGCGTCAGGAAAACAAAAACCAGAAGAAAAAAATGAATAAAATTGATTATCTCTCTCACATACTGTCTATCTTTAAAAAAGATATTAACTACAAATGGTTAAAAAGTAAAGACTGGCAGATACCACCTTAAATCAAGTGATCAAACAGTATGATAAATGGTACAAATCAAAGCATGTGCTACAGGATAAGATGCAGCAAGACACAGTATCGCTTCCGCGATACAAAATAACTGTACTCTTCCAAAGTACTTCCAGTCGTGGGCCCACCCATATCTTTGCAATGCTTAAGTTCTCTGTCGTTGGATTCTATCCATCCAGAATCCTCCATGAATCTCTTTTCTATGTTCTCCCTGCTTCTTTGTCTTTCCCCCTCTCCTTTCCTCCAGAGAACATGCTTCTCCTCGCACCGTAATGTCCCTAGGACCTCAACCTGAGGGGGCCAACTGCAGGTACTGATTCATGGGAGAAGCACTGGCCTTTAGGATTCCTTAGAGAACAGAGACTAGAAAAATAAGCCTTTCCCTTCCTCATCAACCATCTCTTATAGCAAAAGTATTGCTATACTACCAGAGCCTTCTTTACTCTGCCTATAAGACATCTACTCTCACAAAAGATGAAGAGAAAAACAAAAGATGGATTTAAAAGTAAAAGAAAATCCCACTTATATTTATAGAAGAGAAAATTAGAAACAATTTAGGTGTACAAGAGGATTGCTTAAGTACAGAGTATCTACTTACTGAAAAAACATCATTTAAAATAATTATTATATCATATACCAGAGAAGTATTACACCACAACCAAACAGAATCCCAATGTATACTAAACAGAATACCTTGCTTTCTCCATCAAAGTCCCCAAAGGAGATGAAAGAAATGTAAATGCAGTCAGGTTTGGTGGCACATACCTATGATCCCACCAACTCAGGAGACTGAGGCAGGAGGATCGAGGATCACAAGTTCAAGGCCAGCCTCAGCAATTCAGCAAGGCCCTCAGCAACTTAGTGAGATTTCATCTTAAAAAATAAAAAGGACTAGGGATGTCTCTAAGTAGTATAGTGCCCCTAGGCTCAATCCCCAGTATCAAAATAATAAAATACATAAATTATATCTATCAATCAATAGATATCTTACATGGCAAAACTGGCATAGAACAAAAAATGAGTGCCTTGGGAAGCATCCCATGAAGAACTAAAAACCTCTTTACAGAAGGGCAAGAAACTCTTCCCATAGAAGGGGGCTGCCAATGGTTATTAAAATCCGCCAACACGTCCAGCACAGCGGTGCAAGCTGGGATACCAGCCACGCAGGAGGATGCTGCAGGGTGATCTTAAATTCAAGCCCAACCTGGCAATCTAGAGAGACTCCATCTCAAAAACAAAACAGGCCAGGCACAGCAGCACATGCGACAATCCCAGTGCCTCGGAGGCTGAGGCAGGAGGATGGCAAGTTGGCCAGCCTCGGCAACTTAGTGAGGTACCTGTCTCAAAACAGTAAAAGGCTCAAGTCCCAGTTCTGGCAGGGGAGGGGAAGAAGTCCACAAACAAGTAAATTCTTGTTTAAACCTTGGTAGCTTTTATCTCTCCAGCCCAACTTCGTCCCATTTTCCTGGGAACAAACCCTTCTCCACTTCCTTCCATAAGAAGGTAACATGCCCCAGGTGTGACCCCTAGCAGAACCCCTTCTTGCTTGCAGTGATGGGTCTAGGGATGAGCCTGTGACTCAACCCAGGTCAAGTGAAAGCCTCTAGGGGACTGCTCTGCTGAGACTAGTAGGAAAGCCTGGGTCCTCCCTGACCTTGTGTTAGGTTCCTGTAACCTCAGCTCAGTCAGCAGTCAGAACCCATTCCCTGGAGAGGCCTGAGAGAAGGGTAAAGGATAAGCCAGTCCTAGGGAACAAGGGACCCAGCCCCCAGGTCTGGAGCTGCCCTCAGCCTTGCAGTGTCTTCAATCCAGTGACACTCCCGACAAAACCTCCTTTTATCCTGAGCCAGATTAAGTCGAGTTCGTCACAGCTCAGAGTCCCACCTGATACCATCACCCACCTAAACAAACTGTAGGCAAATGGATCTCTGGAAATGCTGACATTTCCAGTGTTTTGCGTAACCAGGTAGCCTTGGTGGTGTCTAAAAGTGACTCACATGCACAGTAACTAACACAAATCAAAGCCCAAGTGCAGAAAGCTTTTAGCTGCCACATTCAGACATATTCTTCTGATCTTTTCTTTCTCTCTTGGGGCCATGCAAAATCACAATCTCTTCAGAGTCTTACCTACACAAAGTGATCTCCATACTAGCAGAAATCATTACACTGTTTTAAAAAAGAGGGAGCTGAAAGGCCTCAAAACTAATATGTGCCTTGGCTGGAGCGGTGGTTCAGTGGTTATGGTGCTTGCCTGGCATGCACAAGGACGCAGGTTTGAACCCCAGCACAACTTACACAAGGTGTTGGAGCAACCAAGGTCACATGAAAAATTAAATAACATTGATTCTTTCTCTCTCACTGTGCCTCTTCTTTAAAAAAAAAAAAAAAAAAAAAAAAACAAGAAAGAATATGTGTCAATCTTCAAGACAGCTATTACATTGCCCAGTCTGATCTGTTGTTCTGCATAGAGCCCACAACTACATGGCTCTGGTGGCCCCAGAAGCCAAGAGGAAGCACTGAGAAAAGTGGGCTGGCAATGTGAAAAGAGAGCAAAAGGACTTCTGACTGTTCCCAGCCTTGACAAGTATGGGGTTCAAGCCAAGTTTCCTTAACCCCCGGGGGCAATGCTTAACATAAATGAAGCTTCTTCACCTGTGTCTTAGTCACAATTCAAATTTGCTACCAACAGTTACAACAGAAAATAAGCAATCGTGACAGCTATTTGAAATACCATAGGTCATACTAATTTCTTTTTTGTCTGAACTCAAAACTAAATGCAAGATCAGAAAAGAGGGAGAAAAACAGAAAAAGCCAGAGTTCAATTATATTTACAATTGGTAAACACAGTTTATGAATTATCACCAGTTCTAATAGCCATATTTTACAACTTTCTTGAACTTTCAAAACTATTTTTCATAAACATGTGTTAATTTTATTGTGTCAAACTGGCTCAATTACAGTGCTCAGGTGTTTGGATAATCACCAATCTGGACGTTCTGTGAAGGTATTTTCTAGACATTACTTATTCTCTCTCCCCCCACCAATGCTGGGGATGAAACCCAGGGCATCAAATGTGATAGGGAGTTGTTCTGTCACAAAGCCACACCCCCGAACCCAGAAGTGACTTTTACCTGGTAAATATGAACAGGGCACAGTACCCTCCCTCGTATGGGTGGGCCTCATTTAATCAGTCTGAGGTCTCAAAACTAACGTTTCCAAGAAGGAATGAACTTTGCCCTCAAATTCAAAATTCAACATCAACTCTTTTTTTCTTTCTTCAGTACCAGGGTTTGAACCCTGAGGCACCCACTGAGCCCCATCCCCATCCCTTTTTACGTTTTATTTTGACACATGGTCTCACTAAGTTGCTTAGGACCTCACTAAGTTGCTGAGGCTGACTTTGAACTCCTGATCCTCCTGTCTCAGCCTCCCAAGTCGCTGGGATTACAGGTGTGCGCCACCATGCTTGACAGCAACATCAACTCTTGCTGGAATCTCCAACTAGCTGCCCTGCTCTGCCCCACATATTTTGGATATTCCAGATCCCACAAAGGAAAGAACCAATTCCTTAAAACACCTCTCTCTCAAGCTGGGGATGGTGGCCCACACCTGTAATCCCCGTGGCTCCAGAGGCTGAGGCAGGAGGATCATGAATTTAAAGCCAGCCTCAAGCAGTGGCTTAGCAGTTCTGGCACTTGCCTGGCATGTACGAGTAAGCAAGTTCAAACCCTAGCAACTAAGGTGACATGAAAAACTAAATAAAATTGATTTTGTCTTTCTCTCTCTCAAAAAAAAAATAAATAAATAAAGCCAGCCTCAGAAATTTAGCAAGGCCTTGTCGCAAAATAAAAATTTAAAAGGGATGGGGATATGGCTCAGAGGTAAAGTGCCTCTGGGTTCAATCCCTGGTACCAAAAAGCAAACAAAGACAAACGAAAAAATACCTCTCTCTCTTCATAGAGGACAAAATATTCTGTTTTTCTGAAGTACCTATATATGTGTGTGTGTGTGTGTGTGTGTATTTCTATTTCAAATGAATTTTTGTTTCAAATTCATATTTCAAAGGAGTAAAGTTAGGCTCTAGATTAAAATAATTTGACAGA
This sequence comes from Aplodontia rufa, assembly GCA_004027875.1. Taxonomy (NCBI): domain Eukaryota; kingdom Metazoa; phylum Chordata; class Mammalia; order Rodentia; family Aplodontiidae; genus Aplodontia; species Aplodontia rufa. The sequence goes on from PVKS010008199.1 coordinate 16,220, forward strand.
CTATCTTGAATTAGAAAACACTATAGAGAAAAAAAGTGATACAGGATTGTGGTTAAAAGAACTTTACATTTAATTTTATTTGATTCCTTCAACTTAATTAACACAGTGCTGGGAATTTAGTCCTATATTTCCAAATGAGTTGCTTCATAGTTTCCCTATAATTAAAGCCACTTCTTTTCTTAAAGGGAGATTTGTTACTGTTTTGGGATTTTGCTTCTTATTAACAGTGTTTATATTTTTCTTTTGCCATAGCAAAGTGATATTTACTGGGGTTTTAAACAGGGCTTCTCAAATTTTAATGTGCATAGGAATCACCTGGGGATCTTTTTAAAATGGAGATTCTAACTTCTTAGGGCTGGTTTGGACTGAGAGTCTTTTTTTTCTGAGAGTCTGCATTTTTAACAAGCTCCCACCTAGGTAATGCCAATGTGGTTGATCCAGGGCCCACACTTTGGGAAGCAGGGAACAACAGTGGTGGTTCAAAGACTGGAGCATCAGATATCTGCAGAGCTTGTGAGATGACAGATTGCTGGGCTGCACCAGAATTTCTCAGGCTGGGGTGGAGCCCAAGAATTTGTATTTCTAAGAAATTTCCAGGTGGTATGGATGTTGCTAATCCTGGGGCCTCACTTTGAGAAATATCAAGCCAGAGTAATGGTTCCCTAATCATGAGAATCACCGGGAGCACTTTTCAGTGTTTTGTTGGAGTTGTGATCTTCCTATGTCACTCAAGCTGGCCCTCAATTCCTAAGCTCAAGTGACCCTCCTACCTCAACCCCCCCCACCCCCGGGGGTAGCTGGGACTACTGGTGCACACCACCTTGGCCGGCCTAGGCCTAGGGTACTTTTGAACTCCAAATTCCCATGCTGCTCTCTTAGAGAGTCTGATTCAGTAGATTCGGGGAGGACCCAGGAAGCTGTGTTCTTTGAAAGGTGAAACCCTGAGCCAAAAAGTTATTTCAATCCTGCTGTTTTTCAAAACAGTGTCAACATAAGTGTGAACCCAACCTGGACCTGAGTCCCACCTCTGGAAGTGGGGCATGGTATTTACGTAATTTTTAACTTTCTTGAATGATTCTGCCACCTCTGAGCTTAGAGTCAACCAACTGGAGCTGTGGCTCCCGACTCTAGCTGCACACTAGATTTTTTGTTGGTGTTGTTTTGGAGTTTTTTAAAGGTATTTTTTAAAGTATGTATTCCTTCTATATCACCACCCTCTTTTACTTTAGGGTGATTTGTTAGCTTTCTGTCACAATGGCAAACACCTGAGATTAAAAAAAAACCCTTAGGAAAGTTTTGTTTTGGCTCACCTTTGCAGAAGTTGCAGTCCATGGTCACTTGGCTCTGTTGGTTTGGGGTCCATGGCGAAGCAGAACATCACATCACGGTACTCAGCGTGTGCCACGCAAACTGTTCACCTCAGGGTTGCGGGGAAGCAGAGAGAGGAAGGGGTGGAATCCCTCCACCCCCTCAAGGGCACACCCCCAGTGACATGGCTTCCGTCCACTAGGCCTCCACCTTCCGAAGCTTTCACCTCCTCCAGGGGCTCCGGTGGGCTGGGGACCAAGATTTTAACAATCTACCTTTGAGAGACTTTGAATATTCAAATCGTAATAAGTGGGACCCTGGTTCTTGGTTTTTTATTTTTTATTTTTAATACTTTCAGTAGATTCTAAGGTTTAATGAATGTTAAGAACTCTGAAATGCAGTTTTAGCTCCTGGTCAGCATTGGGACAAATTGAAACTACCAGAGCCCTTCTTTCCCCAAGACCTGGAGCACAGTGAGTGAAGGAGCCCCCTCACACCTCCTGCCCCCTGGGCACACCCTGGGCACACCTGGTCTCCTAAGGGAGGCCTCTTCCCCAGCAAGAAGCACCCTGTACCCTCTGTCCACAGCATCATCAAAGTGAGTGCAGCAAGGGGCCTCTATTTTAAAATCAGGCCTAAACTCCTTCATTAATTCATTCATTATGAGCCAAGCACCAAAGTAGAAGTTGTAAAAATAATTAACAAATTGCTGTTTTTAAGAAGCTTATGATATAGTAAAAAATTCAAACAAATATTCCTTTGACTCACATTAACATTCCTATTTCCTGAAATTTAGGTGATGTGGGAGGCACTCAAAACTTCCCCTTAGCACTAGAGAGATGAAATACAAGGTGTGACCTACACTGTCTTCCTCCAGGTGCAAACCCCCACCCTGCACACCCGGAGGAACCCTGTCACTTAGCAGCTCCGCTAACCACACATGCCCTTTGAGTGCTGTCTCCCAGGATATCTGGGTAGTAAAAGAGCAGAACTGGAAGTTTATTTTCATGCGACATGGACAGTTGTTTCCTGCCATCTTCCATAAACCAACATGCCCAGAGGAGGAACTGTGGTTGTCTCTATCCCAGAGCATAAGCTATTCTGGTGATCAGCCCAGAAAAGACCACAGTCCTCCAAGGGGTCTGACACTGTCTGAGCCAAAGCCCCTCCCGACTCCAGCTCTCTAAGCCAGCTTTCACCACATAGGAGAGTCAGGAAGGAACCTCAGCACCGAGTTGGCCCAGGAAGCACAATCTGAACCGACCAGCAACTGCGCCACATCCTCAGGGTAGCAGAAGGCATCCATCAGGCAGCTGTTTCTGTTCTTTGAGTTAAAAGCACACCGAGTATTTCCCAGTGCTTCTTGTCATCCCTCCTACTAAAAACATTTCTGCCGATTGCCCACAGCCACACTGTCAGACGGGCCACAGCGGGTTCTTAACATCTGGGGGGGAGGCTATTGGTGAGCAGAGTTTTAATTAAGTTAAGAGTTTTCTTTAATGAATCTCATTCTGGCAGGAGGAAGTCGTGAGCGGGCATCACAATGCCATCTAATCTGCCACGAGCTTTTTAAAGTTGCTGTTTTTCCCTTTCCTCCATCAATCCTGCTATTCTTTTCAACATCCCTGAAGGGTCAAGACCTTGTAGCTAGAAAAAAATAACATATTACAAGGCTAGCCTTTCTTTAACTGAAAGCTGTTTCATCTGTCTTTATCTTAACTTTTCACCCCTCTAAATTGCACAGTTTGTGCCTGGCTAAAGGGCCTAGTTTAGTTGTAATATTTAATACACACTGGCTCAAGGCTTTGCTGCAAAGCAAATTAATTTTCTAGAAAAACTGGCAAGATTAACCAGTCTCCACAGAAGCCAGCAAAGCGTAAATCTGTTAGATGGGTCTTGGCATCTGCAGCTCATTTCTGGGCTGGGTGAAATTTTTTTTCATGAAATGAGATTTCCCCAGGTGTAAGAATAAAGTCAACAGTGTGATTATGAATATTATGAATATTGCCCAGCTGCTCGCCTGCTGGAAATGCTGCGTAAGCCCCATTAGCCTCCATTCCTCATCAATAAAATGGGCAAAATAGTACTGATTAGATGGGGCTGCGCCTGCCATTCCATAAAAGGGTGGCCGGCGGGCGGGCTGTGTTGCGCCTGGTCCCGGATTACACACTCAGCAAGCGTTTGCTCATATCTGACTAGTACTCTGGAACTCAAGGAAGGGATTGGACTAAGTAATATGCAAGCTTTACTTTTCTGTTCTGCCCCCCCACTCTCCTTTTTTCTCTGTTTACTTTTCTTTATTTTTTTTAAGAGAGAGGGACAGAGGGAGAGAGAGAAGCAACTTTATTTAATTTTTCATGTGACTTTCATTTTCATTGCTCCAACACTCTATTGTGTACGTGGTGCTGGGGTTTGAACCCGGGTCCTCGTGCTTGCCAGGCAAGCGCCGTAACCGCTGCTGAGCCACCGCTCCAGCCCCTATTTACTTTTCTTTTAATGACTATTTCTTATCCTAAATTGTCGGATCCCAGCTATCTGCTTGTACTACATACACTCTTTGGGGTAGCTAGATTTCAGAGTGAATTTATAGGGTAGTTCATAAAGACACAAGCTTGCTTGGCTAATGTAAGAGAGAGAGCTGTTACCCCAGGAAACAGAGGAATTCGGGCATTAGGAGCACTCCATCAGACATCAAAGTGGAAAATTGTTTTCTTTGATTCTTTGTACAGGAGCAAAATAACAATGTTGAAGCTTTAAAATATCATAGAGTATGTCGTCCTTTAATTGTTCAACAAAGCCCCCAAAGGAAGCAAGGGAAGACAGTGAGAGATCGTGAAGTCCTGAGACGGAATTCCACCTCTGCTTCCAATTACTGACCTAGAGCAACATTCGCTTTCCTTTTCAGTAAATTCAGGTTAATAATAATTCAACTGGAATTCACCATTTCTGAGTGAGAAACTGTGTGAACTCATTTGAAATAACTTTTATAAATTTTAAGCTACAATTTTTGAGAGAAATGTGATATAAACAAAAACAATTTGCCATTGACTGTAAAAAGAATAAATTCCACTTTCCTTGTTGACGTTGTCCCACATTCCTACACTGTATTTCAAGGACGATGCATGGCTCTGCCCTGCACAAAACACTGACGCCCAGGGCTGCCTCAGCTACTGATCCAAACAGACGGAGAGGAATTAATGGATTCTCAAAGTCGGGGTCACAATGTAGGTGTCACCAGGAAATTCTGTGCTGCTGCCTAAAGACAGGGACAAAACAGAAAAGGAGAGGACCAGTCAATCCTCTAAGGTCACCTCCAGGGGCCAGATAACCTAAGATGAATGGAAACTGTAATAACATCGCCTAGGCGCCACCGCTGAATTTGGGTTTTGTAACAGTGTTAAAGTGGAAGCCCCTGAGGTGCGGGGTGTGGATGGGAGAGATGTAGGGGGACAATTAACAATGTAGCATACTCTTTATCCCCCTTAGGAGCCAAATAATACTTACGCGATCATTTCATTCTGGAAAATCCACAAATCATATATATATATGGACATTTATAGCTGATATGGGGGAAATATAGAAGAATCAAGAGACTGGGGTGTGGGTGATGTGGGGTGACTCTGGATTTGGATCAAATGCATATCATATTGTTTCTTTATAAGCGTTTATGATTGTACAAGTCAACTCCTTAATCAAAATAAGTAAATAAATAAAGTAGAAGCCCTCACTCAACCCAACTTAAGTTTGGTTACAATAAAAAATAGTCCGTATGGTTTCTGTATCATTTAGTATCACATAGGTATCAGCGGCCCTGCAGCAGCAGCTTCTCTATGATTTCTTCCTTTGCAACATTTATCGCTGGTTATAAAATTTGCTTTTGGAACCTATTGGCTTCTTGAAGTCATTTCATACATAAAGTAGCTGCAATCTGGCAAATCAGTCCCCAAACTCACTCTGCAAAAAAAGTTATTTCATAAAAAAGAAAAACAATGCATAAAGCCCTGGGTTCAATCTCCAGCACCCAAAGGGGAAAAAGAAAAGAAACACAAAGGAAAATCGATCACATAATTAGTTGGAGTATTATTTTAAAGAGAGGGGCGGGGAGAGAGTGAGAGAAAAAGATAGAATCAAATTTTTTTTTTTTTCATCTGGCCTTTGTTTCTCCAAAACTTGTGTGTGCAGTGCACATCCCAGGCAAGCCCTCCAACTACTGAGCCTGTACTCCAGCCCCAGTTGGAGAATTTTTATTAAACATTTTAATTTTCTTCCTCAAAAAATTAAAAGTTGGGCTGGAGCGGTGGCTCAGCGTTTTTGGTGCTTGCCTAGCAAGCATGAGGACCCGGGTTCAAACCCCAGCACCACGTACACAACTGAGTGTTGGAGCAATGAAGGCCATGTGAAAAACTAAATAAAGTTGTTTCTCCCTTTCTCTGTCTCTCTCACTGTCCCTCTCACTTTAAAAAAAATTAAAATAAAAAAAGAAATTAAAAGTTTACGCATTTAGTTTAACTGTTAGAAAAAATACACTGATCAATACACCAGATAGTAGCAATCCATATGGAAAAATGACAACGTGAAGCTGGTGGCCAATCAGCAAGATCATTAGGTGCGTGTTGTTCACAGGTTTGCAGACATGCTTCAGACCCCAGTGAACCGAAGTAGCTGAATTCTTGTCTTACTGTCCCCACACCTCCTAAGCCTATACATGTCATATGAGGTTGCATGAATATTAACACCAAATAACAGTGGCTCCGAGCGCCATTAGTTTAACACTAGGAACTCAGCCAATCCTCCCAATCTCCACTGGTTATGTCTGGCAATCTCCAGAGTAGCATCTCAGACACGTCCAGTGACAAATCCACCTATGGTTGCTGGGCCTGCTGTCACTTCTGGCTGTCACTTCTGGCTGTCATGACTGCCTTTGCTGCACCCGCTGTATGGAAAAGCTGGTCTGTGAAAGGGCAGGCAGATCCACATCCTCTGCAAAGCCCTAGTCCTTGAGACGTCACAGCAGTACTGAGTTTGTGGGGGTAAAGATCATGGTCTATTCCCGATTTCAGGGCACATCTTTGTTACTAGGCCCTAAAACCTGGGATGAAAAATCTCTGAAACTCACCCATTAAAAGAATTCCTTCAGCTTCCAGCTCCACATCTATCTCCACAGGGACTTCAAACTAGACCAAGGCCTCCATGGAGAACAGGTACATGCCATTCCTTCCATCCTCCTCTTCCCTCCACAAAAGAAACAAGCAAAAATTCTCAAGTTGAATAAAAAGGCTCTGGAAGATAGGCGTGGTGGTGCTGCCCTGTAATCCCAGTGACTAAGGAGGCTGAGGCAGGAGGATTACAAATTAGAGGCCAGACTCAGTAACTTAGCAAGACCCTAAGCAACTTAATGAGACAGTCTCAAAATAAAACAAAAAGGGCTGGGGATGTGGCTCAGTGGTAAAGTGCCTCTGGGTTCTATCTCCAGTATCCAAAAAAAAAAAAAAAAAAAAAAGGTTCTGAAAAATCTAACATATCAGTCAGGATAGGCCAAGTTTTGTCGTAGTAACAAAATCAACAGCAGTGAAGCACAGCAAAGGTATATATCACTGTCTCCCATCTGTACCTCTCAAGTTGTCAGGAGCTCTGAGCTCTGAGTCACCCAAGAATCCAAGGTAACAGAGACTCCATCTCAATGGCTTCCATGGTCAGGCCCCTAAAGACTACTTAGATGCAACACAAATCACTTTCAAACATATTTCATCAGCCAAGGCAAGTCCCATGGGTAGGCCTGTGAGCCGGGGAACAGAAATTGCAAACCTACCACGTGCTGAAGGAAGAGATCCAGAACATTTGTGCACAGTCCTAAAAACCACCATATCAACCCATTCAAATTGATGTCTACCACTGTCAGGTGTGCACCCAGCCACACTGTTAACCCTGTTTGAGTTCAGCCGAACCTCTGCTGTAACTCTGAGATAGTAAAGTCACTTAGAAAATTCAAATTGTTATCCTAATTTTTTCCATTTCTTTTTTTTTGGGGTGGGAGGCAGAGGTTATTGGAGATTGAACCTACGGGTGCTTAACCACTGAATCACATCCCAGCCCTTTTTTTATTCTGAGACAGGGTCTCACTAAGTTGCTTAGGGCCTAAGTTGCTGAGGCCAGCCTTGAACTTGCAATCCTCCTGCCTCAGCCTCCCTAGTTGCTGGGATCACACGCTTGCAACACTACACCAGGCCTATTTTGTAGGGACCTATTTTGAAGGCCCTATATAACCTTATGCGGTCAGATCCATACACAAATGAGAGGAGAAATGCCAAATATTTAAAAACTCATTTGTAACATCTAAAAAACACAGACATCATAGAATTCTATCCAGAAAAAAAAAAGACTTCAAAAAGTAAACTTTCTGTTGTATTCAGTGAAGCAGCCACACCTACATTTAGGAGTTATCACAGTTACTGAGCATCTGTCATGGCGATACAGCACAGGCTTTCATCAGATTGCCTGTCTCCCCGATACTGCTCTGTGAGAGAGGTATCCCCGTCTTTTAGTTGAGGATCGAGGTGGTTAGGAATTCGCTCTCCTCACGTCGTCCTTCTGCCTTTACCGCACCTCTTCTCCTTCCACGAGTCCTGTGGTTTTTCTTCTTTCTCCTTTAGTCTCCGTGATCTGTTTTGTTGTTTTTGTTTGTTTGCTGTCCATAGATTAAATTTTCCAGCCAATCCCAACTCACTCCTACTCAGTTTTTTCTTTTTTCTTTCCTGGCCTCAAGGGTCTTCTGCTGGGCTCCATTCACCTTCATACTGGGCTTCAGCCCAAGGCTGCCTGAATCAGCTAGGAGCTGGGGCTGTCCTGCGGGGGACCAGCAGCTCCCTCTGGAAGCCACGCAGGTGTGAGTGCATCCTTTAATCGGCGTTCAGCCTTGAGGTTGGGCACCCTTCAGCCCCCCACAGCCTGCCACTGTGGGCACGAGGGGAGAGGATGGATGCAGATGGGCTTCTGTAAACGGGAAGGCATTCCACAATTACCAAGGCCAGCTTTCTTGGTCTGCTGTGATGTCCTTAGGCACCTCTCTGAATTCCCACTGCTCCTTTCCCAGTCATAGATGGCCTTCACCCGCTTGTGCTGACTTGCAGACCCCTCACCCCAGACAGTGAGCCAAGGGCTATGTGCAATTGCACTTGGTGCACTCAGGAGTGGCCTCTGAGGGAGAGGTGGGGGAGACAGGTGAGAGAAGAGCCTGCAATTAATTCAGGACAACGGCATCTCCAGGCCCCAACTTCCAGGTTCTTCCTTGTCCAAAAATAATACATCCACCTGGAATCCAGCTGTCAGGCGCAGAAACTGTGCCCCATCCCTAGCCTGAGGAGTTAGTGGATTGACAGCTGAAACTTCAGAAACTCCAGCGTTTCAGCCTTGAGTTTCTTAAGGGTGTCCCAAATTAGCCTGCTGCTAAGTATGGACATATGCAAAACTTCCCTTTATATAACTAAGCATTAACGCCTACTTTATCTCCTACCTCATCATCTGTCATAGTCAAAAAATGGCAGCACAATTTCAACTTCCAGAGAGAGAAAAAATCTACTGCATAGGAATTCCCCTTGAAAGCATGACCTTAAGAAAACTCCTTTACGCTACATCTTCCGCATTAGACAAAGTGGGGTGCAAGAGGGAGAAATAATTGCACATCTGTAGACTCAGAGGCTCAACGAAGGTCACTTGCGTGAGCACTGTCCTGTATCCCACACCTGTTCAAATCCAAAGGTTTTGAGAACTTTTCAGATTCAAAATCTGGAAACTATAGATTATATTAGTGTTATTCACACATAGGAAGAAGCAGTATATTGTTTGTCAAAATACATGTAAAATTCCCCCTCTATGTCTAATTATCTGCCCGTGTATGAATCTACTTTTATATTGTACTCATCTATATGTTCTAGAGAAATGTTGAACCATCTTGAAATCTAACCATTTTTTAAAAGTTTAAGATACCATATTTATTCTAAAGACTCAGCAGTTTCTGCAAATGTGGCTAATGATCTTTAAATTAGAAGATTTTTACCATCAATTTAGGGTTAGCTAGAAAACTTACATTCCATCTCAGGAAATTTTGTTCTTGTGCATAAGCAAAAAATAATTAAGGTAATCCTCCTAATTGATTCATTCAGTATTTATTAAACATCTACATTGTGCCACTGTTCCGGGGGTTGAGGATATAACAATAAACAAGGCAAACAAAAATTCCTGTCCAATACAGTTTGTATTCTACCAAGAACAGAAACAAACAGAAATAAATAAAATATAGATGTTAGATGTTGACAAGGTCTGTGGCTTATGGCGTTCATGGTCCTAACTCTTCACCTTCCCTTTACCCGGTCCCTTTATCACATTTTCTGCAGTGAGCAGAGCTTTGAAATTGGCCAGCTGGATGAGGTAGAACTGACAGAGTGACAGCTCCTTGCTAAATAGTCTAAAAAAATAAGAGGTCTTCATAATTCTGATGCCTCTCTTGCTGACTCACCATTGCCTCAAGAGAGGAACGTGACCAGACTGGTCTGCTGGTCCAAGGAGGATAAGAGACACAGAGCAGAGCTTCTTCCCTTAAACTTCCTCAGTGAAGTGCTGTCTAAACCAGAGCCCTGGGAGGCTCTTCCTTGCATATTCATAAGCCCATTGATATCAGCAGAACCACCCAAGGTGCCCAGTCCAGCTCCAATGATCTCTGGTGAACCCACAGATGTATGAGCCATAATAACAAATGGCCATTGTTTTGAGGAGGAGTTTTGGGGTCATTTGTTACACCTCAATAATTAACTGATACAAAAGAGTAACCAAAAAAAGCAGTGAATGGGATAAAAGTGCTATGTAGCAGTGATGATGCTGGCTTATTATAAACACCTTCCTTGTATACAGTTACTTTTTAAAATATAGCACATTATTAGTGATCCTAAAAACAATCTCTTTTCAAGAATTGAGAGCTCCTTATGTTCACTAACTGGAATCCGTATCCCAGATTTGGTACTCTCATCCTAGTACTACATAAACCCACACAAACAGGAGGGAGAAAAAAACTTGCTACCTTGTTCTGGGATGAGCAGCAGAGCAGAATAAAACATCCATTTCCAGTTCTTTTTTTCTTTTAAAGGGAGAGGGACAGTGAGAGAGAGAAAGAATCAGTTTTATTTAGTTTTTCATGTGGCTTTCGTTGCTCTGACACTTGCTTGTGTATGTGGTGCTAGGGTTCAAACCCTGGTCCCTGTGCATGCCAGGCAACCACTGAGCCACACCTCCAGCCCCCCATCTCCAGTTCTAATCCAGGTGTACAGTTTTGATTTTCCTCGTGTTTGAAGTGCAGTGTGTGAACTCACATTCTCTTCTTCTTTTTTTTTTTTTTTTTTCAGGGCTGAGGACCGAACTCAGGGCCTTGTGCTGTGCCAGGCAAGCGCTCTGCCACTGAGCTAAATCCCCAACCCCTCACATTCTCTTCTTAATGTGGCATCCTGTGGTTCCACACAGCTCAACTAAAAGCTTTCCCTGAGGCACTCTTTCCTAAATGATGATAAACTCGTTTATGGCTTAAAGCACAGGGTTAGCCAATAGAACTCTGTTGCAAGCCTATCCAATCAAATTCTTCCTACACACTTCCTGATACAAGGACACCATCTTCCCAAGATTCTTTTAAATCATTATAAAGGCAGCTGGTGCTATTCTTCCATGGAGACTGAAACCTTTCCAAATTAATCACCCTACCTTCTGTGAGGTAGACGCAGCCTCCATAATAGTCATTATGTCCTCCCACCTATAATTGGGTACCAAGGAGGTTCCAGCTATCTTGTCATGAAATGATTGTTCTGATGGAAACGGGTCCCAGTACAGGGTTCTGGAAAATTCTAGTGGCTGAACTGCCTCCAACACAGATTCTAAAACTAAATGTGATTTGTGTATAGAGGCAGAGTGGAAAAAAATATTTTTTTCTCTCTCTGATTCCTTGTCTTCTAGGGAGTTACCTGTTGGTGGCTCCAGTGTACTGGTAGAAAGGTTTGAGGGCTTCCTGATTAAGGTGTTTTCAATGGCTCCTAAATTTACTGTCTTTTCATTTCTCTTTCCTTGATCTTTTATGAATTCAAACAATTGAGATCATATTCCAGACAGCTGTATGATCTTGAGAAAAATCACTTAACCACTTGAGACTCAAATTCCTCTCCGCTCAAATAAGAGAATTGAAAGTTTCTCTCTGTCCTAACATTGTACAATTTAAGTACACATGCTTAAGCTACTGATTCCAAACTAAACAAATGATAACTTTCAGGCTGTTACAAGCCACAGCCCTGGACATAAACCAGCCGATTCAAGTAGCTTAATACAAGGAATTAGATTAGATCTTTCATCAGTAAGTTTTTAAACGTCCTAGCAGACCCCTTTAAGCCTTTGTATGTTCAGCCTTGCAACTTTTGCAAGCAACGACCAAGTCGCAAATAGTAAGGATTTCAAAACCCTCCCCAGGTTTAAACAATTTGGCTTCTGAGATTTCTGAATATAACAACGATAAGCTATTAGGTCTGTAAGAAAGCATCGGAAGTCCTGGAGGGTTATTTGTCTTCTAGGATCTTATTCGGCGACCAGGCTGATAAATCTGCCTAGTATTTCCATGCTAGACCTAGCAGCTACCGGTTCCCAATCAATTGCTATTCACATTCACACATCTGCACACATAAAGCCACTTCAACCAGCACGCTGTGGAGTCCTGACATGCTGACAGAGCCACCAGCTGTCGGGGCACCGCCCTGAATTGGGGACACAAACCCCATTTTCCTATGTAAATTGGCCTGGACGTTCCTTTGGCCCCCAACAAAAGGGCAGTTCTGTTAAATGGGGCCATCTGTCTGTTCCCTGGCCCCAGTGACACCTCTGGGTTGGGTGAGCAGTAGACATCTTCCGGGGTCGGGAAGGTAACGCGGTAGAGCGCAGCTGTCACCTCGGCCCCTGGGGTCCCGCCCACTGAGGTTGGGAGCACGCAGATCCCCGGTGGTTTCCAGCCTCCGCGCTAGGGCGCCTCGCCGTGTCAGCGAGGTCTACCCTACCGGGGAGTGCGCGCTTTGTTCCCGAGCCCGGACCGGGAGGCGCCCGAACCCTGGGCAGAGTCACTGCTAGATCCCCGGGGCCCCAGGGCAGCTCCCGCCTGGCGGAGGACAGCCTTGGTCGCCACCATAGCAACAGCGTGGGAGCGCCTCAAACCCAGCAGAGGAGGCGGGAGGAGGGGAAGGCGCGGACGCGAGCCGCAGCCAGGAGGCGGGAGCGCGGGGAACCGGCGCTGGGGAGAAGGCGGGCGGGCGCAGGCTGAGGGGGCGCGGGGAGGGAGTGCGGCAGGATAGAGGGGGAGCGGGGAGAAAGGGTGTAAGGAGGGAAGGAGGCTGTGCAGCTGGAAGGGGAGAGGGGAGCCAGGGCAAGAGGCACAGGAGAGGCAGCTAGGAGGGAAGGGGAGCGAGAGCGAAGAGGGGGCGCAGGGGAGGAAGGAAGGAGGGAGAAGGGGGAGCTGGAGAAGGGGCGTTGGGGTCAGGACCATCGGATGGAGCAGGGAGGAAGGACGCGGAGAGCAGGCGACAGGGCAGGGAGCAGGGAAAGGGCTCGGGGTGGAGAGAGAGGAAGGGAGTGGAGGCCGGGTGGGGGCGGGGAGCAGGGCGAGGGAGCTGGCCGGAGGAGGGGTCTGGTGCGGGGCGCGGGCGAGGGTCGGGGAAGCTGCCAGAAGCCCGGAGGGCGCGGCCCGGTGCGGCCCCACCCAGCCCTCTCCCGTCGGGCCAGCCGGGTTCCGGGCAGAATTCCTGCTCCCGCTGCTCGCGCGAGAGGGGAGCGCTGCCCCGGCGGGGCCTGTGCGGGGCGTCCGGGAGGTGGCGAGGTCCCGCCGCCGGCTCCCCAAGGCCGCGAGGAGCGCGCGGGAGAGAGCCGAGGTCCCGCCTCATCCGCCTCCCCCCTCGACCTGCGGCGCCCTCTCCAGCGGCACCCACCTTCCCAGCCCCGGGCGGACTCCCCAGAGCCGGAGCAGCCCCTGCCCTCCCCGGAGGTGCGAAACCGAGTTCCCACCGGCTCCCAGCCAGGCTGCCAGAGGGGAGGCGCTCTGGAAGCTGAGGCTCGCTTTCGCCTGGAGACTTTTCAACCAGGGAATATTTTCCTGTTACAAAACTATTAGAAAGGTGATGTGGGCTCGTCTTTTTTAGTTCACCGCCCACCCTCACTTCACGCCCCAAATCAGGAACATCTTGGAGAGAATATTACTTTAAAGCTCAACCTGGAATTTGAAACAATGTTTCCCTATATCCAGCTTTTTTTTTTCACGAAAAGCCCAGTCACAAACAGATCGTCATTCTTAAGTACTATTTGATAAACAGCAGCTTGCACAAGACATTTCACAAAATTGGTGATCCTTGCTCTCGAAGTTTGCCATCAAAATGGACTATGATTGATTACATTCTGAAAAGCATTTTAGCTCTTACGACATGGAGTTACATGTGCGAAAATAAGATGTTTCAGACTTACCAGTATTTTAAAAAGAAAACCTATAGATAAGTGCTGGGTATTTTATTTTAAAACCATTATGAAAAGTAAAGGGAAGAAAAAAATAAACTTTTGGACGTTCTCAGCTAACATGGCCTATGGGAAAATGAAAATAAACCTAATTGAAAAAACAGTGCTCACCATAAATAGGATTAGCTTTTAAGCAGGGAACATGGCTTTAAAAAAAAAAGGCAGAAAATTCACCAGTGAAATGTAAGGTTGGCCATGTTTCATCAAGCAAAAGGTCAAAGAAGCCTCACAAGCTTTAAGGAACAGCTTATGTAGACATGGCCAGGACTTTTGTTTTGGTTTTTTGTTTATTTGTTTGTTCTGGACTTTTGTTTTGGTTTTTTGTTTATTTGTTTGTTCTGAAATCCAAATGTCACTCCTGATTTCAGGTATTACCCAAAGGAACATTTTTTTGGTTTCTTCTACCCACATCCTTCCAAATTAGGTACCAACCCAAAAGTAACAGGAAAACTTGTAGGTTTGTAATTGTGATACTCCATCTGGTTTCAGCTCTATCTTTGACCAAAAAGAAAAGATGAAAACTATAAGCAAACTTCCAGCTACACTTACAAAACTCTAAATGTTCACGTACTTTGTTTGACATGAAATGCTTGACTCTATAGTCTTAGATTCCCATCTAGTTGTTATGCAACATTTTGTAAGGGTTCACGAAACATTCTAGTCAGTTTATAGATATTAGTGTTTTATTTGATTGTCTTAGATTTAGAAGGCAGATACTAATATTTTCCCATTTTATAAAAGAGAAAACTGAGGTTTCGAAAGGACATTAAGGGGTTGGGAATTTAGCTCAGTGGCAGAGAGCTTGCCTAGCACACACAAGGCCCTGAAAAAAAAAAGAAAAAGTAATTGGCAGGGGTGAGATGAAGACCCCAAACCTGACATCACTAACCAGATTGTCCCCCAGCTACGGCTAGTACTCCACAAGAGCAGGACTTCCCTCTCATCTCATCTAGAATAATATAACCATGAAAAAAACCTTATAAAGTAACTGAATTCCTCATTTCTTTCCAGTTTTTAGAATGGATTAGAGAAACAGGTAAATTCAAGAACCACTGTGTTCTATTATTTTTAAGTGTTCCTCAACAAAGCCTTTTTAAGGTGGTTATATCCTGTGGCTTGTATTTTTGTTTATTTTCTATTAAAGGTCTTGGGCATCTATAAACTAGAAGGAATAGACCAAGCATCATTTGATCTTTGCACATTCAAAGCAAGGGGGGCGGGGTTCAGAGTTTTCTGCAGAACTTGGCCTCTGGACCTAGATGAGAATATAGGTACCCCTAAAATCCTTTGTATAACATCTTTTCATCTGTTCTTAGTCTTGGCTCAAATCAGGGGAGAATGCTGCAGTGGGTAAATGAGGAAAAGGGATGTGGAAGAAACAAAAAGGGAACATTTGGTAAAGAGGTGAGCAGTCTTTCCCTGAGCAGAGTAGACTTTTGGGTCCTAACCGGGATCTGGGGGATCTGGGATGGGGAAAGATGGAAGGTGGGTGAGAACCAAAATCCTTGGCCCTGCCCATTCTGTACGTTGAGAACTAATGGGGAGAATCTCTTTTCAAGGCTTGACTTAGGGGTCAAGTTTGAATTTCAGTTGACTTCACTGGGAACAGGGGAGGGGGAAGGCAGTGAGACCCCTGCAAAGCAAGCAGATCCCAGGGGCTCAGGCTCCCTGGGGGGAGTTATAGAGAGTAGGCACATATTCTGCTCTCTTTTTGCCAGTGAAAAGCCAAAGGGGAAAAAGGGTGTTGCTTGGCCAGAGTCATTTTCCCTGATGGCCTGTGCTCTGGTCCAAAGGGAGGTAGCCCCGGGAATAAGGCGGTCGGACAGATGCCTCCCGCTATGACTGACTGCAGTCTCAAATCTTTTTATTTCTTCTAATTTTCTTAAAAGGTTTTCCCCCTTAGGAAAACATGCCCTCATTAACTTTAGTCCAAAGGTGATTTTCCCCCTTTTACAAAATTTAGAAGGAAAAATACACTATTGTCTATTTTTAACATACATGAGACAGAAGAGATTATTTTTTCTTTGCTTAAATATCCTGATATTCCCATCACGGGTAACTGACATTTCCCAAAACTAAAAGTGAAATTTCCCAGTAGGATCTCTAGTCTGAATAAGATTTATTAGAAAATAAGAATGAAGGAATGAGGGAGGAAGGGAAAGACTATAAGAATTTTGCACAGGATTCCAGCTTTTGTCTGAACAAACATTCCTTTTAATTGAACTCATAGGCAGCATTTTGTAGTAATCTTACGCATGCCTGGGTTTTTTTTTTCTTTTTTTAATAGCAGACTTTTTTTTTTTTTTTTTTGCAGGGCTGAGAATCGAACTGGGGCCTTGCTAGTGCTAGGCAAGCACTCTGCCACTGAGCTAAATCCCCAACCCCTAGACTGATTTTTTAGGTCTGAAATTTTAAAAAATATTTTTATGTATAACTAAATGGTTTTCCCCCTTTACTGAGGAGGTCAAACAAAAAGAAGACAATTTAATCAGTTTGAATCTGACATACTGAATAGAGTAGCTAGATGAAAGCCTACAATTAAAATATTAAGCATCTATTGAACAGAATGCCTACCTAATTAGTATTGATCACCAAGTAATTCTAAGCACATGTGCTATTTACATAGAAAGGAAGCAATATATTTTCTTAGAAAAAAAGCATCCATGTTATCTCTGGGCCTTATTAGCATAAGGAGGAAAAGGCCTTATAAACTGAGACTTGTGACATTGCAACTTTAGAAAATAGTTCTGTTGGGCACATAATTTAGCAGAAAAGCTGTAACAGTGTCCAGAGATAGAAGACAGGACTTCAGAGTGAGGCCTATGTTAGCAAGAAGTCTGAATAGGGACAAGAGTCACAGGCTGAAGCATCCAACTGAGCTTTTCTGGCTTGATAAAGAGAAGAGCTGACACTTGAGTGAAATTCTTGGTAAGATTACTGTGTGTGAGATACTGGGCAATGGAGTTATATCTGCAACCCTCACACTGACCCTATGAGGTCCACCTCCACACGGGGCTGAATTTATAGGTGAGCAGATTGGGATTGGAGAGGGCCAATGCTGATCTTGCCTGCTAGCCTACATCCAGACATGCATCCATTCATGATTAGAAACATCCAAGAGACTGACTGTGGTTTTCAATTTCAAACTTAAAGTTTCAGCCTAATTCATCTGAGAGGATGGTCACTGCCTAGGAGAAGGAGGAGGATGGGAGAGAAACATCTTAGCCAACGGATTCACTGAAACTTAAAATAAAGATAAGAGGACAATGTGTAAACACCTAATTTAAGGTTCATCTTTTTAAAAAATGTACAGTTCGGAAATCATGGTCCCATTTCTTTATGGTCTGAGGGATAGAGATGGGGTTGGGGAGGAAAGGGCTCTTAAAGGGTGACTGCAGTTGCACTCTGAATTCCTAGGTTCCCACTTTGAAAAGCATGAGGGAGGAGAGTGCGGGGCAGCTTGTTAAACACACTGGGAAGTAACTAATTTTGCTGGGATTCACCCTCCACTCTTTTTCTAAGAACCATATTTCCAAATCAAGGGCCTATTCTTTCTTTATTGGTCTTGGCTGCTACCCTACACTAGACAAGACTGTCCCTACCCCCCTTTTTATATGATGCCCTAACAATGTTTACCTGGGAAGTTTATTGTTGGGGATACAGGGACATAGGCATACTTGGTGGTGTCCAAGGGCAAGGACACCCTGCCCCAGAAGGGACTTGTTCACAAACCTAAAAGCTGTCAAGAGAAAAGCAGACTACTCACCCTATGTCTACCTTTTGTCTGTTTCTCTCCATGAAGCCACTAAACTTTTCACCTCTGCAGGCCAGCTTTGCTCTTCCACTGAAGACTTAATCTATGAGGTCACCAAAAAGCTTAGTTATATCACCTGAGTTCCAGGAAAACCAGTACCTGATTATATCTGCATCTCATTTCTAAATACGGGGGCAAAAAATGTGACCAGCTTGGTCAAATGTTCATCTGTGTCTGAGCCAGTCATCTGTAATAGACAATGTTGATTTCAAATAGTGATTTAAATAGGGAAAAAGGCACCTCTCAGAGAAAAGGTCTGATAAGAGCCAAGAAGGCTGTCTCCAAAGGTTCCCTGCAGCTGGCCACATTGTGTTTTAACTCCTCATATCCTGACTTATAGATTCTCTAAAATACAGGAGTTTCCTTGTTCCACGTTAACCACTACTCACCCCCATTACTTTAATAACAACATGTTCTGTGTCCCCCCAGCCCTACTTTCACAACTCTTTTATCCTGCTGTGGTATATAACATTGCTTTTCCATGAATCTTCTAATCTCCTTGCTCTGGATTAAAAGGCAGGAAGGAAAGCTGAATTATTCCAATGTAATCAAGTCCAGATCCTTTTCAAAATAGAAGGGTGACAAATGAGGCTACTTTTAGGATTCTATTAAACATCTTCTGTTTTTCTCATTTATCACATAAGCTTATCTGATCTACTCCATTAGGGTCAGAGATTTTTTAAAATTTTTAATTATTTACTTATTTGTTTTTAGAGAGGGGGGAGAGAAATAATCAAAATTTTTATATTTTTTTTCATCTGGCCTTCGTTTTTCTAACATTTAGTTGTGTATGTGATACTGGGGTTCTAATCTGGGTCCTTGTGCATGCCAAGCAAGTGCTCCAACTGCTGAGACACCATTCCAGCCCCAGGAACAGAGATATTAAGTGACTTCCTAGGGTCACACATTTGTGGCAGAACTCCCTATATATAAGGTTTTTTTTTTTTTTTTATAGTTGCGGTGTGCTGCCTCCCACCCAAGTGTGTCAGACACCAACACGAAAGATTTAAAAAGACATAGCAAGAACACTACCCAATTTGTGTCTCATTCGAGAGGGGGCACATTTTACAGGTGGGATCATTCTGGCCTGAGCATGCCATGGAACCAAAGTCCAGAAAAGGCAGGCCTGTGGACGATCAGGCTCTAGCAGGCCTTCTCCATCTAAGTTCTCCTGCATTCTGGAGGAGGTTTACTCATGAGAAAGTCCAGAGTTGATGTTTGGACTATCCCCCTTTAGGGCACAATGAACCCTCCTCTGCTGGGAGAGCTGCTGCATCATAGAAATGGCAAAAAGTAATTCATTCAAATGAAAGGATGTATGGACCCTGTATAACTTTGAAACACTACAGATTCTCTGGGCCTCCTCCACCAAAATGACTGGATAAGAATGTGGTCACTTCCAGGACAGCTTACAGTGTCAGCCCCCCCAGGTTTCCATAAGTAAATAGAAACAACAGCAGAAATTCACCAGTCAATAAATACAAAACTGGCAGACAGAAAATAAGTCCTCAGACTAAATGCAATTTTTTAAAAACAGCCCAAATAATAAGCTTTTCTAGAATTTTAAGAAAATGTTCTTTGAACCTACTGCATAAGAGATGAAACAGTCTCAAAAAGAATTTTTTTGTGTGTGGTACATAAACACAATGGAGTTCCATTCAGCCATGAAGGGAATGAAATTACATCATTTGCAGGAAAATGGATGGAACTTGAGAACATTATGTTAAGCAAAACGAGCTAAATTCAGCAAGTCAAGGGTCCTAGGCTCCCCATCCCCCATAAGAAAGTATGGGGGTGGGCCTCAAGAAAATGGAAGAGAGATTAGTAGAAAAAAGGGACAAGGGGGAGGGAGGAGGGCAGGGAACGGGAAATACTGGGGAATGATATTGGCCAAATTATACTGTTATAGTGTGTGCATGTGTGAAAATACAACAACAAATCCCACCATTACATACAACTGTAATGTGCTGATAAAAAGACAGAATAAATTATTTTTGAATTATGAAATGAAACTCTACATGTTAAAATTTTAGGACATTGCCAAGTGATTCTCCTCTGCATTGCATGAAGCTCTTTTAATTTAAAATATTTGTTCTTTTTTTTTAATTTACACATAAAAGTTGTACAAATTTCTGTAGTGCCATGTGATATTTACATGAATACATTGTATAATGTTCAAATCAGGGCAAACACATCTATCTACTCAAACATTTATCATTTTTTTATGTGGTGGAAACATTTCAAAACCCTTCTTATAGATTTTTGAATGTATACTACATTATTATAATCTGTATTTTGAAGCTCTTAAACATGGATTCCCTCATGTTCCCTCATGGCAACAACCTTATTCTAGAGCAGAAAAATACCCATTTCTACAAATGGAAGACATTGGGATTTAAAGAAATGGGTCTCAGGCCAAAGAACATGATCATGAGGTCATAACCTAAGGTTTCAGGAGGTAGGCAAAGCTACAATTTTTTGAAATCGAGGGAAGTTTTATTTTATCCACTAATACTTCATTTTGATTTTTCAAAAAAAGTCAAACAGTAAAGCTGCAGATTTAGTTAAATACTAAGGAAAATTATACAAATCAGAGATGATATAGAATTCTTAAAATTATGTAGTTTTAAGCTTATATATTTAGAAATATAAGAAAATTTATTTCCCACAAAAAGTTTAAAACTCACACCTATTTTTAGGACCTTTGTAAGTATAAAAGTTGAAAATTTTTCTTTGTTTGCCAGTTTGAAAAACATCTTACTGGGGCTGGAGCGGTGGCTTGGTGGATATGGCGCTTGCCTGGCATGCACAAGTACACAGGTTCAAACCCCAGCACTCACTTAGACAACTAAGTGAGCAATGAAGGCCATGTGAAAAACTCAATAAAAATTGATTCTCTCTCTTTCACTCACTGACCTTCTCTCTTAAAAAAGAAAAGAAAAGAAAAAAGAAAAACATCCTACTTAAAAACATGTGCCTGAGGGGGCTGGAGCGGTGGCTCAGCAGTTTCAGCGCTTGCCTGGCAAGCACCAGGACCAGGACCCGGGTTCAAACCCCAGCACCACATACACAACTGAGTGTTGGAGCAACTATAGGCCATGTGAAAAACTAAATAAAGTTGTTTCTCTCTTTCTCTGTCTCTCTCACTGTCCCTCTCACTTAAAAAAAAAAAACATGTGCCTGAGAGTTTGTGTGTTTGTGTGTGCCTGGGTGTGTGTGTTGTGTTTCTTCCTGTGTGTGAGCTGTGCTGATGGGTCCAATAATGATCACCACACTGAGCAATGAAAAAAGATCTGTGTTTCACCATGTAAGAAAAAAGAGGTGTTTTTTTTTTTAAGAGAAAATTCCTATTTGCTTACTTTCTCATGAAGGACTCCTTCAGAGAGAGCCATGAGGTATGAAAAGAGTATTATTTCTAGGCAGCATTTCCAAAAGTGTAGTAGGATAGATAATTTTTTGTGGCATATGAATAAACATTTTTATTTGAATAATTATGCATTTATTTTTATTGCTCCACCCTCCTCCCCTCCCCACCTCCTTCAACACTCAGAGCTTTGAGATCACTGGTTTTATTCACAGCATCTATTTGGTTCCTCATGTTCTACCAGCACTAGCCCAGGTGTAGAAGGAAAGTCCTGGTCCCTACTCCTCACTCTGCATGGTCTTTTCCTGATCTCATCTCCCTACCTTCCCAACAGGAACTTTTCTGTACCCTCTGCACCTCACGGTCACCAGCAGCCAAACAGTTCACAGAACCAAGTCTAGCTGTCTTCCCAATAAAGCAAAGCCATTCCCTGGCAACCAAATGTTAGAAGTGACAGTTCGTGGCTTGCTTACTTTCTATGTAAATTATTTATTGCTATGTAACAAATTATCCATATTTTGTGGCTTAGAATGATAACCACTTTGTTTGCTTTCTAAAATCTGAGGGTTGACAGCTTAGAGCTGGCAGTTCTTCTGGTCTCACCTGTTGTCTCTGAAAGGCTGATGGGGCTGGCAACTCCTGGAGTCCCCACCGGAAGGCTGCTAGGCTGAGTCTCCTCCCTTTCCATGCAGGACACAGGCCTTTCTGTAGGGCAATTTGGGAGTTCCAAAAAGAGAAACCTCCAGCCCTTCTTCAGGCTTCTTCATAGCTGGCATAGTACCACCTCTGCCACCTTCTTCTATTAATTAAGCAGTCCCAGAGCAAGGCCAAAGAGAGCAGAAATAGATTTCATCTCTATGGGTAAATGTTTAGGGGAGTGTTGAATTTGCAGACATACATGTCTAACCCACCGCAATTTCTCCAACAGGAGAGTTTCTTTAGTTTTCTATGCAGAACAATCCCTTTGGGAGTTGCAGAATCTATTCTTTGGGATAAACTTAAATTCCTTGGGCCAAGAAAGTATGTTTCCCCAACAACACCGAGGTTAAGAGCTGGTTCAGACATACTGTAAGTGATTATAAAATTAGGTACATGTGCATACACAGAAACATTACCTGCCTTTCAAATAACACTAACATCCATATTTTACCTTTTTTTGGGGGGGGATGGGTGCACTGAGATTAAACTCTAACCACTGGGCTATATCCCCAAACCCAATGTACCTCATTTTTAATGCTCTTCTGTTCTCTCCAAAAGAATCTAAGCAAAGAAAAGATAAAGCATAAATCCATTTAGCATGGAAATCCTTTCTGCTTTAATTTAATCTCATCTCCCTCTAAAATTTCTCAGAGTACTAGATGTTTTCAGGGTAGATGCCTCTACTTGCCTTCGCCTCATAATCCCCCACTTACCTCTTCTTTTCACGTAAACATACAAACTTATTAAAGGTAAAAAAGAAAAAAAAAGCCAGTCTACAGGAGAGAAGCAGTGGTATGGACAAGAATCACTGCCAATTGGATTTGGCAAATATGCTTACATTTGAATGGCTGTATGAAGATGTTTTTCAAACCGTATCTTTAAGCTGTGTGGGAAAATCACCTATTTTGCTTAACTGCTCCCAAGCAGTTACTCCCTGAAATTCTACCTATGCTAGAAGTAGATGCTGAAAGATTTGCCTTCCCTCTGGCAAATTCTGTAGCTTATCTGCAACTGGGGTCAAGAAATGTTTGGGTTCAAGAGGCTTTTTCTCTTTGCAGAGTAAACAAGGAATGGAAATGTGAAAAGTGCAGGCAATTAAGTAGGAATTTATTACCATATAATGGAATTTACTGATTTGCTGGTCCCTTCCTAGCTATGACCTCATTTATTGATAGTATTTGTTAACGCTGTTAACATTTGTTGATGCTGTTCGGTAACAGGTGGTGTGTAGCACTGAGGTATCCAGACTGAAAAACAGCCATCATGGATACTTAGCCCAGACATTTATCTACACAGTACGAGCTCTTTAAATCAGAGCTTTATAAAGATAACACAGGAAGTAAGGAACTGCTTGACCCTAAGCAACCTGGAATTAAAAACTCCCCGCAGGTCACAGTATCGGATTTACATATGACTACGAATACATTAATTTCCAATCCTCCTTTACCCTCATTAAAAAATCCTAGCCAGGCATTTGACAAAATAACCCCCTCTCAGACCGGAGTCTTCCTCTATTAGCCACCTTCTGACTTCTGCAGGGAAACCCGCTCCAAGTTAGTCCCTGGAAAGTAGCTTCTTAGTTCAGTGGGGTGGAAACTCCCAGACTTGGATACTCCGGGGAAAGATATGCAAATTTCTGTCCCTAGGTTTTTGGTTTTTTTTTTTTTTTTTTTTTTGTTCCAGGAGCCTGGCTTCCTGTTTGCACCCGGCTGCGCCAGATCAGCCTCCCGCTCCCGAGTTTCTGAAACCGCCCAGCTGCGCCGATGCGGGGGTGGGGAATCTTGTCTCCTCTTTTAGCGGAATTGGGGGCTCGGCTGAAGAGGGACTTTTCTAATAGGCAGAAACATGCGCGTCCCGGTATTTGTGTGAAATCCAAGCTTCCTCCACGCCTAGCCCGCCGCCCACGCGGTCCCGGGGCCACTTTGGCACCCCAGCAGCGGCCCCGCGGCCAGGCTGTGACGTCAGGGGCCCCGGGGGCGGACAGGGCAGCGAGGGCAGAGGCTGTCACTGTTTAACGCGGTTTGTCCCCTACTAGCACCTAGCCTTCCACGACAGCGCTTTTTAGGTAACTAGCACGAGGCAAAGGAGCGGCGGGGAGAAGCAAGACGCACGAGCAGACCCAGGCGAACAGAGGGCAGCAGAAACCAAGACCCAAACCGCTCTCCAAGGGCTCAGCCTGGACGTTTCCAAGAAGCCTAGAGGGGGCCCAGGAGCGGGGGAAATCGTGAAGTGCGGAAAGTGAAGCGCAGTTCCAGGTCGCGAACGAAAGAATAAAATACACACTTCCCTCGATTGGCCAATTACTAAAAATCTGTTAGTGAAAAAGATTTGAGATTTCAATTAAAACGAGCACCATAAATTACTTAAAAAGTACAGTGCGCACCGAAATGGACAAGGGCGATTAGGCCTCAAAGCGAGAGGAAACACCCCGAAAAGGGAGTCTAAACGGCCGAAGGTTTACGAGAACTCTCTGCTATCCATTCTTGTTTGGCATGACGGAGCACTCCGAAGAAAAAACCGCTGCCTATGTGGGGACTTCGGCATGCGATCATTTCTTCTATATAAAACGAGACAGTGCCATCTCAAATATCCCGAAAAACAAGATCACTCACGCTTTAAACAACAATGCCACATCCCTAGAGGAGGCGGCGCGGTTGGAAAATCCACTCGTGGTTTCGGTCACTGGACGCACCTCGGAGGGCCTTCGTACAGCTCTGCACTCCTGGCTTACACCGTCCTTCTCTCCGCCTTTCCAGACCCCGGCTTGCTCGCAGGGGTACACTGCGCGCCGCCGGGCAGCGACTGTCGCCGGGATCGCTGAGCACAGGCCTGACAAAGAGCTTGGGGACTTCTCTAGATTCCTGAGGACGCGTTCTCCCCGTCCAAGTATTCCTGTGCTTCTTTCCATCACGAATTTGAGTGTCATCCTTTCGCAAGGGCCATGCTAATCTCTTTATGGCCCTATTTTAGTGTCTGTGCTGCTGAAGCGAGCACCATTTTTTCCCCTCTCGTCGTTGACTTTTATTTTTTTTCTCGTTCTGCAGATAAATACAAAGTGACACACAATTTGACATTTTCGCTTTTAATTTCTGTACGAAGTTATTGTTGGTTGCAGCAATATGAAGTGATAGTATTGTTCTTTTGGCAAAGTCAAATTTAAGCAATTATTCAACATTTTGCATTATAGTTGGTTAAATTTTAAAAATCTGCTTTTAAAAAGGAAAAATATATCTCAAAAATGTGTATGTGTATATAATTGTGTGTGTGTATGAGAGAGAGAGGGAGAGAGAGAGAGAGAAAAAGTGTATGGTCTTCTTTCACCATATTATCATGGTGAAGCAAGTTTGCCCTAAAAATGTAAAAAAAAAAAAGTTGCAAAATTACCTATACTTCCAAAGTTTCATTCATTGTGCTTATAAGAAAATTCACTTTATTTATATGTATATAAGAGCCTAACTCAATAACAAATATTTTCAACAGCTTGTACATATATTTCTACACAGTGAGACCTCTTTGAAATAATTAGTGGAAACTATGTCTTTGGTTTTGCAGTTTCAGATATAGCACTTGGCCTCTCAAAAGACAAAGTTGTAATGAAAGTTAGAGCCCTGAACAATTTACAGCGTCATTCCCTAAAGTTTGATCCTTTGGTCGGCATAAGAATCCATCCTACAGGTGGGCTGGGTTTAAAACACAGTTTAAAAAAAGGGAGGGGAGGAAGATTCCTTCTTATAAACATTTTGGGAAACATTTTATATTCTCCCAGTTGGAGATTCACAACAATATTAACATATTAAAGACTTTTAAATTTATGCTAAACTGAATTTCAACAAAGGTGTCAAAGCAATTCAGTAGGGAAGGGACAGTCTTTTCAAGGAACAGTGCTGGGACAATTCAAAATCCACAAGCAAGAAGTATATATACTTATCTAACCCTAGCCTCCACATCATACTCAAGATTTAAGTCGAAATGAATCATAGATTTTAACACAAGAACTAAAACTGTGAAACTCTTGGAAGAAAATGTAGGAGTAAATCTTGTGATCTCTGTAGATACAACAAAAAAGCATAAGCAATTAAAAAAAACCTGATAGATTGGACTTTGTCAAAATTAAAACCTTGCACTTCAAAAGCCACTGTTAAAAAAAGGGAAGAAAGTACAGAGGGAGAAAATATTTGCAAATAACTGAGTAAGCTCTTATGTACACAGAACTCTTGCAAGAGAAAATTAGACAAATTAAAAAATGGTCAAAACTTTGAATAGACATTTTGGGGGAAAAGATATGTAAATGGTGAATAAACATATGAAAACATGCTCAATATTCTTGGTTATCAGGGAATACAGATCTAAACCACAATGAGAAACCACTGTACACCCAGTAGGACAGCTAGAATAAAAAAAACAGACAATGACACACGCTTACAAGGATACAGAGAAACTGGAAAACTTGTGCATGGCTGTTAGGAATGCAAATTGTGTGGCCGCTTTGGGAACAATTTGGAATTTTTTTGAATAGTTAAACATGATACACAATTTTCAGTCCTAGGCATTCAATATACCCAAAAGAAACAAGAATGTCCATTTATGCAGTAACTTGTATGTGAGTATTCATAATAGAATTATTCACAGAAGCCAAAAAAAGAATACCTATAACTGATGAATGGATAAACAAAATGCAATTTATGTACAGGGAATACTGTTTGGCAATAAGAAGGAATGAAGCACCGATACAAAGTAGATGAACCTCAAAAACATGCTTGGTGAAAAAAGCTAGACACACAGATAAACAAATATTGTATGGGTCAATTTACATAAAACTTCCAGAAAAGGTAAGTCTATAAAGACAGATGGTTGCATGGGGCTCGAGGGGAATAGCTAATAAAGACAAACAAGAATAAATCTTTTTGATTTATGATTCCACCTCTTGGAGATTCACAACATAAATTGACATATGAGAAACTAAGAAAAAACTATTTAATTTTTAATCCAGTATAAACCAAATTTATGTGACCATAGGACTTTTAAAAAATTATACCAAATAAACTCTTTCAAAATGAATGTTAATGGAAACAATCAGGAAATTGCTTAAAGTAGTTCCCTTTACTCTCAGTTCCCTTTACTTCTTCAAGCCCTTAGGTCCAAGTAAACGGCATACACTTGATTAATCCCTGTGCTTTTTTTTTTTTTAAGTAAAAGTAAACGCAGTTTATATATTTAATGAGCCTGTAGAAGCCAAAGCTGGAGAGGCCTCTCCATCGTCCAGTGACTGGTTCAGTGTTCTGAATCTCTACTGGGGTTTCAGACTGAGATTAAAAAGTAGTTATCATAGAATTTGAATGTAATTAATTACATAATTTGGAGTTGTTCAAGGTTAATACCACTTAATTTATATAATAAAATTAAGGTATTAAGAAGGCTTAGTAACAAAAGGCAAGCAGGTGTGAATCAAGCATTCAACTCGCCTATGAATCATGCCTAAAGTGCTGGGCTCATATTTGAATCATGTATAACAGTTGAATGACAAACACATACTCACTTGATTAACCATAGTCATTAGTTAAATAATTGATGGAGGCCATATACTATAGAGTCCTGCTCTTGGAAACCACCATTGAAAAAAAAAATCTGAAAGTCCCTATGGGGTGCCTGTACAGCAGGAAGTGGGAGAAATTTTTGATTAAAATTGTTTATGTAAGGAAGGAGAAGAGAATTTTTAAAGATGCATTAATAAATAACATGGTATCTGCAAACAACTAACCTTTTGTCAAAGAGGAATGACTGGAGGATGAGAAATGGATAAACAATTTGTCATACACAACTGATGACTTTGTGAAGAATTTCTTATAACCATCATAACAAAGGACTATGACAGCCACATATCAGGACTATGGAATGGATTTGCTAAAAGAATGAAATGTTTAAATGATATTCTTCAGAAAAAAATTGGCTTCAAGCAAAGCACAGATGTTATTTGCCCCATGTCTTTATTCCAAATATATGCAAATATCAATAATGTTGATAAGCCAAAAAGATGCCAGCCAGAATTTCAGGCATATTGGTTTTCATATTTGGGAAGGGAATCAAACTTTGGATGGAATTATTTTGATGCATGCAGGGTAGAAGGCAAAATGAACATTTTAAAAAATTATTTTGATAAGTTTTGCATTAACCTATTGTTAGGTACTTATAACTAGAAAAATCTTTAAAATGGAAATATATATTGGGCAAGATAACCAATACCATCCAAGATGAAACCTGGGAGAGCAAGGAGAGAGCAGCAGGACTTTTCTGATAGTCTCTAAATCTGAATTTGCAAACTACATGTAAACTACACCTTAAAAGCAAGCGGATGCTGCGGGGTACGCAATCTCAGACCACTTTGAAAGCCCAAAACAGATAACTTTATCAGACCCTTTCCTGCCAGACCTCTCCCAATCGGGGTGATCTATTTTTTATCCATAACCTAACTTCTGCTTATATCAACACTTTTCCTTAAAGTTTATGACTCAACTACTACAACTTTGAAAATTCCACTTTTACTTCTTCTTGACTTTCCTTCACTAGTTTAAAAGTTTTTTCCCTCAAAACCGGGCTTACCTGTAGTGGCATCCCACCTTCATATATTTTTTCGTAACTCTTCATGTGCATTGAACCTCATTTTTTAAAAACAGCTTTGCACTGCCGTAATGTACATCTGCTATTTTCTATATAAAAAATAAAAATATTATTCATTCCTTATACACAGAATGTCTTTTGCTACTTACTGTGCAAAAAGTTGAGGCTTTGAAGGAGTTAGAGGGAATTTCAGGTAGACTCTTTTAGGAAAATAGGAAAGGAGTGGAGTTTATTTGTGAGGACTACATCCACTGATGGATGTCACCTCTATGTGCCTCTTCTATTTGACAAACAAAGACCGTGACAAGACTTTCACCATATTTATTTGTTGCTCGATTTTGGTCTATGGCTCAAAACAACCTCTGCTTACTCCAGCACTGCAGTACTGTTAAGTGCCAATGAATTCAAGTATTGTGAAACACTGAACATTTGTTTTAAATCCTTTTTATAGCAATAATATAATCACCTTTACAGAATAGAGAAATAAATGAGAAAAATTATTATTCTATTACCGTAATAAGGACTTTGTTAGCAACTGAATATATTTTCTTACTTTTTCTATCATCTCAACAGTTCTCATTTTTAAACTTTCTTCAAAATCATACTTTACAAGCCTCGCATAACACAATAATACACTTTAATTTCTTGACAGTTCTGAAATCACAATCAATACCGTGCTGAAAATCTTTCTGCAACACTTTTGGGTTTAGTAATTATCATTAATGAATCTTGGCTCCTAAAAGCTCAGCAACAGTACAGGAAGGGTCCTGATATCCATTTACTCCAACTTCATCCAAGAGGGCATGTAGAACTGCTACTAGCATTTGTTCGGTTCAAGGTCTAAAGGCATACACTTTTGTTAGCCTAGCCTAAGCCAAACACATTGTAGACTTGATAGCCGCCTTTTTTTTTTTCAGTAGTGGGAATTTAACCCAGGGAGACCCTACCAGTGAGCTATAACCCCAGCCCCTTGCCCCTTGTAAATTATTATTATTTTTTTAAATTTTTAGACAGAGATTTTACTAATTGCTGGTCTCAAACTTGCAATCCTCCTGCTTCAGCCTCTGAGTCACTGGGGTTACAGGCGAGCACCATTGTGCCTTATAATAGCTGCCATTTTTTTCCCAAAGGGAGGGGGGATAGTGAGAAAGAGAATCAATTTTATTTAGTTTATCATGTGGTTTTCGATGCTCCGATACTCTGTTGTATACATGGTGCTGGGGTTCAAACCTGCGTCCTTGAGCATGCCAGGCAAGGGCCTCAACCGCTGAGCCAGGGCTCCAGCCCCATAGCTGCCATTTGTAAAGTAAAAGCTGGTAGTTTGACTTAAATGGTAATAAAGAGAAAGTTAAAATCTAATTGCCACTTGTTTTTTAACAACAATAGTCTACATATTATATTCATTAAAGAACAAGACAGTGTTACTCAAGGTTAAATACCGCAGTTTTCATAGATTGAAATTGTTGATAGGCCCCAAGTTGGTTTCGTTAGTCTCATTCTTCATTGCTTCCTCTCAAATAATGTATTTCATTGTTAATATGAAAGTGCACTGTTGCACTCTCGAAAGAACTTGGCAGTTCATAAATAAAGAATGGGGGGAAGTATGCAAATCTTTGCCAACCTTCAAGTTCCTTAAGGTTAATTTAACTGTCACAAATAATTTCTCAGGAATGAAAGCCATGTTCCATGGACCAGCTGGCTAACTCATCCACACTTGCAGCATGCGTTTTATCTCAGCATAACTTTTTCATCAGGCTATGATTTACTGTGTCAAAAGTACTGATGAGACAGTAACCTTATTCTCTTCACAATGATTATTCAGTCACTTTGGGGAAGTCTTGAAGTCATCCTGCAGCAGGTAACAGGGCCTTTATCACAAATTCATAAATTACCAGCATTATATAATTACTTTCCATACAAGATTCTTAACACAATAATATTAGAAGAGTTTGCTCCCATCATTATATACTTGCTTAAAAGATTCTTTCTGCTTCCTCACACACAATTTCTGTGTATCACAAATATATTTTTAGCATTTGTTTGAAATGTAATGGGAATTTAATGACTCTAATGAATTTTGGGGGGCTTGTTTGTACAACTTTAGGATAACCCTTTGGGTTTGAATCTTACTTCCATTTGATCAAGTTCTTTCTCACTTCACTAAGATTTGAGAACAAGAAATAAAAGAGGGCTCTGGGCCCCCAAACTTCTCTCATTCTGCCTGACCTGTGAGTTCACCGTGTCCTGTTCTGGTTATCTGTTGCTGCATAACAAATTGCCTAAAGTTACCTAAACTTAGGGGCTTAAAACAACCACCACCATTTGTTTTGCTCATTAATAGGAATGGCCTACTGCTTCTCTACGCAGAAGTAGGTGATTCCATGGTCAGGGGCTACAACCATCTGAACACCCACTAGTGCACCTAGTAGTTGATGCTGGCGGATGGCTGGGACCTCAGCTGGGCTCTTGGCTGGTGCACCAGCATGTGGCCACTCTAAGTGACTATTGGCTTCCTTACATAGTGGTTGGGTTCCAAGTGCAAATGTCTCAAGAGGATAAGGCAGAATCCGTGGAATTTTATTGTTTATTTTTGGAAATCATAGAGCATCACTTCTGTTATGGTTTGGATACAGCTCATGTGTGAGACACTGCAAGGAGGCTTAGAGGAGAAATGATTGAGTTATGAGACCCTTAACACAATCAATAAATTAATCCTTGAATAGAGATTAACTGAGTGATAACTGAAGGCGGGTAGGGTGTGGCTGGAGGAAGTGGGCCATTGGGGGATGCTTTTGGGGCATATATTTGGTATCTGACCAGTGGAGTCACTCTCTCTGCTTTCTGGTGTGGTGCCTTGAGCAGCTTTTCCCTACCACACACATCCTTCTGCCATGATGTCTGCCTCACCTTGAGGAGCCCCAAGGAATGGGGGCAGCCTTGTATGGACTGAGACCTCTGAAACCGTAATCCCCCAAATAAACTTTTCTTTAATATAATTTCTCTTGTCAGGTCTTTTAGTTGCAGCAGCAACCACATTCTATTGGGTGAGGCAGTCATAGAGGTCTGCCCATGTTCAAAGGGAAGGAATGTAGGTCACAAACTTGATAGGGGGAGTGTCATTTTCTCATAGTACAAAGAGTCTGAAGAATGGTATAGATTGTAGTAGGCATCTCTGGGAAATAAAAACCTTTCAACTGCTAGTAAATCTACTTAATGAATAGATGCAACTATTCATTTAAAAAATACATTCTTTTGCACATGCCTATAATCCTGGCAACTCAGGAGGTTGAGACAGGAGGATCCGATGTTCAAAGCCAGCCTCAGCAACTTAGCAAGTCCCTAAGTAGCTTAGTGAGACTCTGTCTCAAAATAAAATCTAAAAAGGGCTAGGGATGAGGTTCAGTGGTTAAGCACCCCTGAATTCAAACCCTGGTATCAAAAATAAATAAATAAATAAAAAATAAAGCAAACAAAAAATCAGACTTTTGAAAATATTTAGGTTCATTTAGTTAGATACCACCATCGGCATTTACATATCATCATTGGTTTGTATTGATATGTATTATGCACTGTTAGGGGTTATGGTCCAAAGAGGAACGATAATACCCCTGCCTATGATCGATTGGGAGAAACCTTTAAGTAAATATAATTTAAGTAAAGTGTATTAAATTATAATGATATGTGTGATACATGCGTATATCTACATACACACACTCAGAAAAAAGAAAACTGCATCTTATTGTGAGTGAAACATCGATGCCTCCACTCAGGAGTATGCTAGTTCTTAGAGAGTGTGGTAATAAAGACAGGGAGGAATTGTTTATAGTGGTAAAAGCAGGACACCTGAATAGTTATATTTCTAATACACATATAAACTTCAGGACAATTGGAAATAAATGATGCTGCACTTGTAGTATTCCGGATGCTTCTTCCCTCTCCACCTTTGGCAGTGTGTTTATTGATCCCAGAGCTAGACAAGCACTGCCACTGAGCTACACCCCCAGGCCACTGGTTGCATCTTGAGTTCAATCTCTCACATTTCTCAATGAATCATAATTCATTTGCTGATCCTGTGAGAATGACTTGCTAAAACTGAAAAATTAGTGTATAATAGAAAATTTCTAAGTATAATTACTCTAAACACTAGACAAATCTCCATGAGGCACTTGAATATTGGCTTCTAAACCATTATTTACCAATAAATATGTATTGAATAAGTGAATAAAAAGCTATTTTATTCTCAAATAACATTGGCTCTCAAATATAGTCTTTCTTAATTACTCCTAAAACAAAATTAAGCCATGTGAGTTCAAAGATGTTTTGGAGTAAGAAATAAACTTATCCAAGCTGTGTGCAGTGGCTTATTAATCCCAACTACTTGGGAGGCTGAAGCAGGCAGTTCACAAGTTCAAGGCCAGTCTGGGTAATTAGCAAGACCCTCTCTCAAAATGAAAACTAGGGATATAGCTCAGTGGTAGAGTGCTCCTTGGTTACATACAAATTTATTTATAAAAAATGATTTATTTTACAAAAACAAAAAAATAAGTAAAACAAACACCTAAATCCTTTTTTATCTATGGATTTAAACATGAGATAATTTTATACATATAGTTCTGAACCTTTTTTGCTTACAAATTGATGATGATAAATACTTCCCATGTCAGTTCACATAGCTGCATTTGATTGTTTTTCATGTCCTAGTGTTGTTATTGTATCATAATCTAACTATTCCCTATTTATGGATGTTAAAATGTTTAACTTTTTCATTATTAAAACAATGCCATGCGGCATGTACCTCGCATATATACATTCAATAAATAATGTAATTAATGAAAAACATATAGTAACATTAAAAATGGCATTTCTGGGTAATGGACTGTTTTGACTTCTCTATTTTCCAAAATTTCATGTTATAATGTAGAAATTTGGTTTTTAAATAGGTATCAATGCATGAGATGCATATGATAACCAGAGACAGGTCATCTAGTATAGAAACTGGTTCGCATTTGGTTTTAATCCTGCTTTTCATTGTATTTCAGAACGTTTGCTTCTAAGGGGAGTTTTCCACACCAAAGTCTTCTGATTGGCCTATTTTTCACTCCACTTTGCCTCTAACTAGGCAAACAAAGGAAATGTTTGGGGTAAACAGTTGAGAACAGGTTGGAAATAGTTTCCTTACTTGGACTACTTTCTTTAAAAAAAAACAACCTACACATGAATTTAACTACTGAGGAGCTTACACTATTTTCTCATTTAAAACTAAGCCCTGTGTGGGCTGGGGGTGTGCCTCCGTGATACAGAGCTTGCCTGGCATGCATAAAGCCCTACTTCAATCCCCTGTGCTACTCCTCGCCTCCAACAAAAGTCTAAAACAAACAAAAACAACATCGATGACAACTAAAGCCCCTTGTTAGCAGTCAGGATAGTAACAGTTTCCCTGGGATAGGGAGAAAAACATGAAGGGGTTCCTGGAGATGGTTGGCTTCCAGGGAGCTGGCAGTGTTCTTCTTAACGAGAATGCAGATCACTCACAGATGTGCTCAGATTATGAAGATCAATCAAGTGGCACACTTCTGTTTCCCGAACTTTCCTGTAATTATGCTCTTACAATTTAAAAATAAGGGTTTGTGGAATGAAGCAAGCCCCCAAAAATCAATGAAATAGAGGGATGAAGCAAGAGGATTTGTAACTTAGGGAGTCATTTTAGGACAATATACTATTTATCATTCAAGAAAACAAGGTAGCTAAAAACAAATTTCCTATTGTAGCAAATAATTTTGCTCTTAATAGTAAATTTAATAATCACACTTTATCACTGTCTTAGCCATAAAGGGGTTGCCATATAGTGACTGTTTCCCAGGTGAGTTCCTATTCTGCCCACCCACACCTTACGCTTCATCAGTTAACCAGGACTCCTCTCTACCTGTCCATGGATTCCTTTCCTTAACCTGTCAAAATATTCAAATCTCCTCTTCTTCTGGAAAATGTTTCCGTAGAACCAGGCTCCTTCCCAGATGATCACCATCATTTCCTGTCCTTTCCTCTTTACTGGAGTCTCTGTTTCCTCTTCTCCCAGCTAGTGTTTATTTTTGGTACCAGGGATTGAACCCGGGGCACTCTTAACCACTGAGCCACATCCCCAGTTCTTTGTATATTTCAGTTTGAGTCAGGGCCTCGCTTAGTTGCATAGGACCTCACTAAGTTGCTGAGGCTGACTTTGAACTCATGATCCTCCTGTTTCAGCCTCCCGAGTCACTGGGATTACAGGCATGCACCACTATGTCCAGCTTATCCAGTTAGCCTTTAACTCTGGGCCACTCAAAAATGGCTATGTTGGTCCTATTGCATTTTGTCATTATGTGACATTTATGAGCTACCCATCCCCACATCGTCAGACCAGCAACTGTGAAAGGGTCATGCTTCCTCATCATCTTTGCAGAACCAAATAACATTCCTTCCTTTCTAAAATGGCATTCATTGTTATCACCAGGAAGCCTTTGAGCAAATGACTCCCCCAGCACGATAATATAAAAGTCCATATGCGCTCTTTTCCCAGTCCACCACTGCCAGTCTGAATGTGGAAATCTCTTCCACCACAGGCTCCTTGAGATAATCCACTGCTGTGCACCCCACATGGGAGGAAGTTTGGTCATTTTCTTACAAGTTGATTAGTCCTGAAATCTCATGAAACCACATCCTTTCTGTCCACCTGTTATTCTCAATAATGGTCATGAGCCAATGGTTTCATACATATTCCTCTATTATTCAAAGAAATGAGGACTATGGATGAATAAAAAGGAGTGTGGAGAGTGAATCTGAAGTTGACTGGCAGAGTTCTTGGGGCTGGAACACAGAGAATACCTTTTTTTTTTTTTGCACTCATACTTTGCTAGTCTCTAGACTAGAATATTGTTTTTCAAACTATTCATTAAGACCAATTAGGGCTGGAGCAGTGGCTCAGCAGTTATGGCGCTTGCCTGGCATGCACAAGGATGCAGGTTCAAACCCCAGCACCACGTACACAACGGAGTGTTGGAGCAATGAAATCCAGCTGAAAAACTAAATAAAATTGATTCTCTTTCTCTCCCTCTCTCTCTCTCTCTCTGTCCCTCTCTCTTTAAAAAAATGTGTTTTGGGGGCTGGAGCGGTGGCTCAGCGGTTACCACACTTGCCTGGCATGTGCAAGTACGTGAGTTAAAACCCCAGCACCACATACACAACAAAGTGTCTGAGGAATGAAAGTCACATGAAAAACTAAATAAAAATTTATATTCTCTCTCTCTCTCTCTCCTCTTTCTTTAAAATAAAAAGAACAGCCAAAAATGTGTTTTTAAAACCGATTAGTTAAGTCATAATATCAATTTTATCAGTTACAACTGACATTTTTCTTGAGAGAGGGAAAGAGAGAGAGAGAGAGAGAGAAAGAAAGAAAGAATTAATTTTATTTAGTTTTTCATGTAGTTCCTGTTGTTCCGACACTTAGTTTTGTACATGGTGCTGGAGTTCGAGTCCAGATCCTCGCGCATGCCAGGCAAGTGCTATAACCACTGAGCAACTGCTCCAGCCTTACAACCGACATTTGACATTTAAAAATGAAATCCAAGAGGACAAAGCAAATAAAGAAATGGTATGGATGAAATGGAATGGAATGGAAATAAGGATCAGTGTATTGCAGGATGCAAGGGAAGGCAATGTTAACTGAAATGTTTGCATATATATGCATATGTATAAACAAGATGTCCGTTGTAGATTTCCATATAAAATATTTCTTATGTGCATAAGTGTCCAAAAAAATTGGAAAGCTACTGCCCTGGTAACCCATGAAGGATCGAGTTAATGAAGCTTCAGAAAGTAGACAACCATGAGAGAAATTAGGTTATCACAAAGATCAGCAAAGTTTCAACTGCTTATTTCTTTATTATTTTGTGTTATCTTTTGGCATTTTTGGCAGCACAAAGTCTTCTAAACAAGTTAATATTCAACTCAAAAGGCACAGTTCAGTTCAAAATGTCCAGAATTACTTCTTGAAGTAAAAGTTGCTAAAACTATCTGTAGAGAAGTTTTATAAGTACCAATGTCACAAAAACACTCAACACAGGGCTCAGTGCAGAAATGATACACATTACTTCTGTTCACTATTTAAAAAAGTCTTTTTTTCTTTTTTGATGTGGTGCTGGGGATTGAACCCAAGACCTTATACATTTTCTAGGTAACCAATAATCCTGGCCCAAAAGTAAAGTCAATATATTCCAGAAACAATTTGATATAGTTTAGAAATATTTTACTTGTTCCTCGGTTCTCTCAATTTGTTCTCTTAATTCATTAGCAGCTTATTAATAAAATATCACTAATTTTCATACTGTGTATCTAATTTTCTAGTCTTATTTCCTATCAGATTGAATGGCTAACCTTCATTATAACTAGTTCACTTTCTCTTTGACTATGTTACCCTGGAGCTGAAAGTTGTGTTACAGCAACAGCTATTGGATTTTGCTCTAGACATCCATGTCTGGCAGGAGGTAATCCTCACAGCCCTTGCTAGAGAGAAGGGACAGCCCAGTGGCTTATGTCAGCACCATAATGGGGGCACAGTGTTCTGTGGACATTCCTAGATGACATATTTACCTCTAAAGGGAAGGTAGAGTTAGCTCTCCCTGAACCGCATGAGCTAAGATTAGGAGGTAGGATGACATCAAAGAGATCCTGAGAAAATATATATAAAAAAAAATCAAACAAAACAAAGATCTAGTCTGCCAGCTTCTAGGCTGTCCCAGAGCAAGCCTGTTCTCTGCACTGTTGGCTAAGAAATGCATAAAATAAACACACTCTACTGATGTGGAAGGCTCAATTGTCACATATTATATCCCATATTATATCCCATATCCACCTGCAACAAAGGTTAAGGGTGCGATTTTAATGAGTGCCTACTCAATGCTCAATAAGGCGGTTTGAGTCAGAGGAGTAACTTGGTAAATTTTATAATATAGAAAAGGAGGGCTGGAGTGGTGGCTCAGAGGTTACGGTGCTTGCCTGGCATATGCGAGTTCGAATCCCAGCACCACATACACAGCAAAGGCCGCATGAAAAGCTAAATAAAAATTTTTTCTTTCTCTCTCTCTCACTGTCCCTCTCTCTTTGAAAAAAAGAAAAAGAAAAGGATATGGTATCATTAGTGATAATTCAATGGTATCTTTTACAAGTCAAGATACATACAGTAAAAGAGATGAATGAACATAAATTAGGAACATTCTAGTTTTCTAGATTGAGACTTGCTGTTGCACTTGGAGAAGTTCATTTTCACAGCAATTTAATGAGATGATACATGTAGAAAACAGCCCAGAGCCAGACTCAGAACACAGATTTTTGTCTCTTCTGTTTCATAATGTACCCAGAATAGTGCTTGACACATAGCAGATACTCACTCAATACACACTTATTCAATAAATAAATAGTAAGGGCCTAATTAATAAACAGCATCAAACAGTATTTTAGAAAACAACATGGAAGAAAAAATGTTCTTCATGGAAGATGTGACAAAGGTGACTTTGCAGGAGACTGCAGCTCAAGATACTTTCCAAAAGGAAACAGTTGCTATAAATTCATGAAATCATGAAAGATAGTACAAGAGACAGCATTTGGAAACCAGAGAACAAGACAATAGGCTGCAAACATGTTGATGGGTAAGTGATCTTGAACGAAAGCTTGCAACTTGCAGACTTTCCTTGTCTCTGAGTACCTCAATTTATTCAATATTCATCTAACATACATTTAATAATGCAAAGTGCTGTGGCTTACCATGAAGATAGGAACATGTGTAAATCCTAGGACCTGACATATAAGGCATTCTCAGTTGAGGGGGTAATAGACACCACGAAACATCACATGATATAACAACATAATGTGACACAAGTGATAATAAACATTACATTATTGGTGTGAGCAGTATAAGGGGTGGAAGGAGCTTTGTAATATTTCAAATGGCCTTCAGAGTGAAGGTTTGCCAGGCACAGAAAAAATCAAAAGAAAAAAAAGATGAAAGGGAAAAGAAAAAATATTACTGTAAAATAAATTGCCAATAAGAAGAACCTATCATGTACCAGGTCCTGTAGCAGGCACTTGAAATTATATATTACATAATGCAATACTTTCGATGAAAGAGAGAGCACATGCACACATCTTTGGCAAAGCAGAGGACTGGGAGAAAAGAACAGCAGGAAAACAGGTAGGCAGGTTCCCAGGCCCAACTCCAGGTCCCTGTCTGGAGCCCTCCTCTTCCTTCCCCTACAACTGGATTCCCTCTGTTCCCTTTCCCTTCCTTTCCTCAGAGACTGAGGTATTATTTGAAGCACGAATCCCTGTCCTAATTATTCTATCTGGAGAGATTCAGATCAGAAAGATAAGCAGGATTTCAGTCCAAGGAGCACAACATCTGGAGACAAAAGTATAGACGACAGTAATAGCAATTCTCACGTTTCAATCTCAGGTGAAAAAAAGCTCAAGACCCCATCGGTCATCAGCTGGTTCTGGTATTGGAAGCACTGTCTCTGCAAGCAGTGTGTTCTGCAGAAATGCCAGTAGGCATGCACTGACGAGTTACCAAGAGCACCGACCTCAGTGAATTGCCCGCAGCTTGACAAGCCAGGGAAGAGGCGCAGGGAAGGGCAGCTCAATAGGCTGCCCTGTTTCTGGAATGCATTCCAGCAAGCCTGGGGCCAAAGGCAAAGGATTCAACAGTCCTGTTTAACCGCAAATGTTCTTTTCCTCCACCTCATTCACTTGGTAATTAATCATGAATTAATTATAGCATTTAAATCATAATTATAAGCAGGATTAATTATTGTTTTGCAATGCTTTCACTACTAAGTAAATCTGGTATTATTTTTACCAGCACCTAAGGGTAAGGAGAACCTCACTTGGCTTCTTGTGTGTCTTCCTACTATCTAGGATTTGGCATGCCATTTGTGGGGGGACTTGCTCAGTAAAAATATTCCTTTAAGACAACTTGACAGGTCAATTTATGGTATAGATGTTATGTGTGGTATTGTGATATGGATGGTATACACTGCAAGTTGAGAGCAGGGTCTCTAAGACTCAGCATGTCAGAATCCCCTGGAAGGCCAGTTAGTGTGCAGGCTGCTGCCTCGCATGACTGAACAGCCCCCCAACACCAGTGGATCCAATACATTCGGGTGGGACTCAAGAATTATCATTTCTAACCAGTTTCAGGTGATGCTGATGTACTCTGAAAATCACATGTAGCTGACATGTTTTTCTAGAAAAACTTTTATTGATGTATAATAATTGTGTATATCTATAAAGTACAGTATGATAATTCAATACATGTGCATAATGTTTAATAACTGCATTTAATCTGGGGAAAATGACACTTGGCTTGTTTAGCTGCCACAGCTGATTCCAATATGCAGGAACTCAAAAGTCTGACTTAGGAGTCATGGGTCAGCCTGTACATGGCTTGCGGCTTCTTTTCATCAGTGGAGAGAAACGACTCAGCTATTGTCCTTCCTTGGCAAAGGAACTCCAGTTCAGGCTCCTAGAAGTTCCACTTCTCCAGGAAGAAAATACCACTTGTTAATAAAACGGAAATGGAAGCAAAGGGAACTGTTTCCTGGGAGAGGAGGAAAGTATGTGCATTAGGTTCACTAGACAGGCCATTTCTTCTTCCTTTTCTTTTTTGATGCTGGGTATTGAACGCAGGGCCTTGTACCGGCTAGGTAAGCAGCTCTACCACTGGGAGCTATACCGCCAGCCCTCCTGCCATCTTGATGACAGAGGACTGAGCTAAGGTTTCTCCTGACAGTCTGCTAATCCTGACCCTTACAGTTGAGTGGTTCAAGGAAGGGCTGCTATTTAGCTCACAAGGTGATAGTGGGACTAAATCCATTATGGTAGAAAGTGGCAAAGATTTCTATTGTTGCTTAGTAACATTACTCTATTTTGTCTTCTAGTCCCCAAGAAATCTTACTTAGACCCAAAAGCACTGAGACTGGGCTAAAGAAAGGGTTATTTGTCATCTGTTTT
Source organism: Aplodontia rufa (assembly GCA_004027875.1). Taxonomy (NCBI): domain Eukaryota; kingdom Metazoa; phylum Chordata; class Mammalia; order Rodentia; family Aplodontiidae; genus Aplodontia; species Aplodontia rufa. The sequence continues at coordinate 56,629 of PVKS010008199.1, forward strand.
TTGTTTCTCCTTCATGTATTTGTGTATGTGGTGCTGAGGATTGAACCTGGGACCTCTTGCATGCCAGGCAAGCAAGCCCTCTACCATCGAGCCACCTCTCCAGCCCCAGAGAGCCACAGAAAAGAAAAACAAAACAAAACCCAAAACCAAACTTATAATTCCGGAGTCTGAAAGGGACTTTGAGAAAGTTCCAGGGAAGTCACCAGAAAAACCACCAGTTTAAGGGGCACAAGGAGGGGCACTGCAGGTGGACAGACCTGTGTTCAAAGTCAGCTATGCACTTCATTTGCTTTGAGTTTAGAAACTATGATTAAACACTCAGCCTTGGTTTTCCTGATTCCTGATTGTTGGACAGTGAGGTTATTTTTATTTTTCACAATTGTGTACAATACCATGATCAATATCTAATCATACATCAAGTTAATCTATAATTGTTATAGAAGCCATATGGCTTGATCAAAGGTATGAATTAGACACACATGGTCACAATGCTTCTTATAAGTCTTACATTTGCATACACTGACAGCATATGGGAATGCTCAGTGCTCAGCACCCTACAGATCACAGGGCAACTAATTTTTTAAAAATTACTTGCTTTTACATAAAGATATGCATTCTATTATTCTCATTTTTGTTACTGTATTATTTTTGTTTTTGCAGTATTGAGGATTGAACCCAGGGCCTTGCTCAGGCTACGAAAGTGCTCTACCACTGAGATACTCCCATTTTTCTTTTTCATTGATTTTGAGCCAGGATTTGGATAAACTGCTCAGGCTGGCCTTGAACTTGTGATCCTCCCACCTCAGCCTCCTCAGTAGCTGGGATTCCAGGTCTGTGCTGTCACTCCTAGCTTCTGATGCTCTTTGAAATAATTTCTGAAATTATTTATGGCATGCGTTTGGAGGAAATGCATTTACATGCACATAGAATTACTTAGGATCCCATCCATGGTAGGTGTTAGAGGTGCAGATAATAGAAAGATATACAGAATTCAGAAATGAAATCATTCATACATTTAATTATAGAACTAAACGTATAACTGAGAAACATATACGTGTGAATCAACACAATCATTATTCTGAATAATTTCAATTTTTAATTATACTTTTAGAAGTGCATATTGTGTCAGACATTCTGGCATTTAACTATGTAAATAAAATATTTATTAATAGATATGTTGCAGTATACTGCCTTAAGTCCATTCAGGCTGCTATAACAATGTCACAAACTGAGATGGCTTATAAACAACAGAAATTTATTTCTCACAGTTCTGGAGGCCGAGTAGTTCAAGATCAAGACACCAGCAGATTCTATCTGGTGACATCATTTTGCTGTGTTTCCACATATGATGGAGCCAGCAAGTCAGCTCTGGGGCCTCTTTTATAAGGCCATTAAACCCATTCATGAGAGTAAAACCTAATCATGAATTAGGACATAATCACCTCCTAAAGGTTCCACTCACCTTGGGGGTGAGGATTTCAACTTATGAATTGTGGGGGACATAGACATTCAGAACATGACACGTATTTTCCCCTGGAACTAGAAAAAGCACAATACATAAACAAAATGTTCTATACTTTTATTCACTCAAGGTACCACAACAAGATAAATACGAATGAAACCTAAGAAACTTTGAGTTATTTTTCCAAGGCAGGTGGATGCTTATGTGTAGGAAAAGTAATATTAAATAAAATTGAGAAGCAGGGCACAGTGGCACACACCTATAATCCCAGCTACTTGGCTGGATCACAAGTTTGAGGCCAGCCTTGGCAACTTAGTGAGAACTTGTATCAAAATAAAAAAGGGCTGAGTATGTAGCTCAGTGGTACAGCGTCCCTGGGTTTAACCCTTCATGACCAAAGCAAAATAATCCCCCCCAAACAAACAAAAAACAACCCTTCCAAAGGAAACAAATAGCAATGAAAACCAGCCTACCATTGAGGGCTGGGCTGCGGCTCTGACAGAGCTTCTGCAATGCCTGTACAGAGCCTAGGCTTAGATCCCAAGTGCCACACGCAAGCACGTGCACACACAAATAAAATCGAGATAAACAAAATTAGGCACACTTAGCACTTAATCTATTATCAGCTTTTCCTTAAACCTTGCTTTCTTCTAAGGTAACAAGAATTGGGTAAATAGTTTATTGTTTGATTTTTTTTTTTTAAAGAGAGAGAGGAGAGGGAGAGAGAAATAGAATTTTATTTCATTTTCTTCATGTGGCCTTCGTTGCTTGGACACTTCGTTGTGTACGTGGAGCTGGGTTTCGAACCCGCATCTTCGCGCATGCCAGGCAAGCACAGTAACCACCGAGCCACCACTCCAGCCCCTAATTGTTTTGTTTTGTTTTGTTTTAATGGTGTGTGAACCCTTAAGTTTTCTGAAGTGAATTCAGAAAAGCATAAAAGAACAATATAGATGAGTTAATCCATTCCCAGGCCCATAGGCAATGCCACAAATAAATCACCCTGAATGTAGGTCCCTCAATGGGGTAGCCACCTAACAGATTAGATAGAATTAATTAGACAGAAAGGAAAACTGCTGAAAAAGTTAGAGGCCAGGCTTAAGAATTGGCTCAGGTTTGCTAATTTCATTCTGCCTATGGCAGACCATTTTACAAATGCAGATGATATATCACTAATATTTTGTTATTTGAGTGATGGATAATGGAGCCATCAAACCCCATCCTTCCTTTTTTTTCCAGGACTGAGGATTAAACCCAGGACCACTGTAGCTCTAAGACACACCCCCAGTCCCCAACTCCCTGCAACCCATGCCCTCCTTTTTTGAGGCAGTCTCGCTAAGTTGCCCAGGCTGGCCTTGAACTGTGACCCTACTGCTTCAGCCTTCTGAGTACCTGTAGTTATAGGCACTTGCCACGAACACCTGGCCTAAAGTTTTTCTTCTTTTAAAATTTATATAGGTCTAAGTTTGGTTCTTTCACATGGCTCATTGGTGCAATGAAGGAAGAAGAGCCATGAGGGAACATTTTCCTTTTGCCCAGGTTAAAGAACTTGATGAATTTAACCAAGAAAAAAAATCAGAGGAGGCTGAGGCAGGAGGATCCTTTGAGCTCAGAAGCTGAGAAGTCCAAGCTGGGCAACATAGTGAGACTCTATCTAAAAATAAAAAAGAGAAGAATCTGGATTACTTGAGAATATGATAGGCTGTCAGAGGAAGTTGTTACCCTTCATTCTATCCCACTGAGGGCTGATAAGAGGAAAACTGAGATACTGGGGAATAACTTTCTGTTTCTCCAGATTGTTCAATCTTTTCATAGCCAAATTAATACACACATACACACACACACACACACACACACACACAGAGAGAGAGAGAGAGAGAGAGAGAGGGATTAATACACTAACACCAAAACCACCACTTCAGACATCTGCTGACACTCATACCCTATCCCCCACACAAGGGGGCCCAGAGAAGGATGTTGATTGGCCTGAGACACACTCCTGCCAGTCACTGAACCTGGGAGAGGGGCTGCTATAATGGGCTACACCTGGACTTGGGCTGGGGAAGAAATGTTCTGGAGAACCAAACAGAGGGGTTACCACTGTGCATTACAGAAAGACTGAAGAAAGCTATGGTGAGTATTTTTTTCAAGTAAACTTTTATTTTTTTTATTTTTTAAGAGAGAGGGACAGTGAGAGAGACAGAGAAAGAGAGAAACAACTTTATTTAGTTTTTCACATGGCCTTTGTTGCTCCAACACTTAGTTGTGTACATGGTGCTGGGGTTTGAACGTGGGTCCTTGTGCTTGCCAGGCAAGCACCGAAACCGCGGAGCCATCGCTCCAGCCCCTCAAGTAAACTTTTAAAAATCAAAGTATAACACACATTACAGGCAAGTAAACAAATATCAAGTATTGAACTTGATAAAAAGTGAACTCACCCAGGTAACTATCATCAAGATCAAGAAATAAAACATCATGTCTGCATTTTTTAAAAGTACACTTTGGTCTAAAATAGCTTTTTTGAACCCCCTTCAGGGCAACTATTTACAAGTGCCAACTCACTGCCACCAAATAGGTAAGGTCATGGTTAATGAGTTAATATAGTCTTCTAAATAATTAATTAAAAGCAGACACCTTTCAATTTTCATGACTTCTAAGATATCACATCCTTTTAAAATTTTTTGATTTTTTAATACCAGTCATCTTTCTATTCCCTCCTTCTAGAGTCTTCTCCATTTCCTTATTTGTTCTACAGTACTATGGAATAAGCCAATACCTTGATAATTATTTTTAATATTTTATGATAATTTCATTATGTTTTTACTCAGAAATAAGGTTATTGTAAGTATACTAAATAATGTCCACTCAATGGTAGAGAGCCTGCCTAGTATCAGGGAGGCCCTGGGTTCCATCCCCTGCACTGCAAAAACAAATAATAATTAAAAAGTAATCAAACAAGTGGTCAGGTGTGGGTGAGCAAGGCAGAAAATTAACTTCGGCCCTTCCGAAAGAAAATGCTCACCCAGCAAGGAAATGAAGGGTTTTTAATTCCGACCTGACGCAATACTGCCCTTAGCTTTAATTGGAGGAGCTCAGGTCCACAGTCTGCGCGATTGGCTGTGGTTAGGTGGAGGCAGGTGCAAAGAGGAAGTAGGAGGAGACTGGGAGAGAATGGGGTGGGGGGGTCCCCACACATGTAAGGGTCGTATTGATTCAGCAAAAAGTTCACCAGAAGAGGATGGGTGGGTACCACAAGGGGTCCTTGGAAAGAGCTAGGCCTACACAGGTAGGCAGACACAGATGAGGGAGTTACTATTTTCAAGGGGGAGGAGGATCTAAAATGGAGGTAGTGGGTTATACATCACAATCTTTAAGGTTTGACAAAAAAGACATACATCTTACACTGGGGACTGAAACTAGTGCCTTGTCCATACTAGGGGAGTGCTCTACCAATGAGCTATAACCCCAATATAGCTGGCCTTGAATTTGTGATCCTCCTGCCTCAGTCTCCTGAGTAGATGGGATTACATGCATCACTGTCCTGGCTCCAAATTATTTTCAAATATGAAAGTTATGTATGTTCATTGTTAAAAACTTGAAAATACCCAAGGTATAAAGAAACAAAATCATCCTTAATCCCATCACTCAGGAATAAGCAGTCCAAGCACTGTCTTTCCAGGGTTTTCCTGTTGCATATGTACTTTTCTTCTTTTTTCAAAATAATTCATAGCCTCTGCCAGTTTTTTACTAAATTTTCCACACTTACTTTTAAAATCTTTTGGCTCTGCATTTCCAATAAGAAATATAAGTGAAATTAAATTTATAAACTGCTCAGTAGTATTTCATCTTGAGCAAAAAACAAAAAACAAAAAACAAAAAAAGGCAGGCCAAAGTATCTGTCTGGAATCAGATAAAAGAAAAAAATTAAAGCTATTATGAAGTTCTAATGACCAACTCCCAGATGCAAAACAATAGCATCCATTTGGTGGACTATAAATCTCCATTACTTGAACAGATAAAGAATTTAGTGAATCTTTCAGAGAGATTGAAATTTTAGCCAATTGTTCCACAAGGCAACATATGGATCATCCATTTGTGGTCACAAGAGCACAGATAAGCTTTGCAACAGGCAATTTCTGAATTAAATTATATCTCTCATGAGGCATTAATAAGAGAACATTCAAGAAATCATTTGTGGGGTTGGGGATTTAGCTCAGTGGCAGAGCGCTTGCCTAGCAAGGCCCTGAGTTTGGTCCTCAGCCCTGAAAAAAAAAAAAAAGAAAGAAAGAAAGAAAGAAATCATTTGTGATGTGAGCTAGTTATTTAGATAGTAATCTGAGCTTAATCTCTAGGAATAGGAGCTCTCTTGTACAGTTCATTCGTTTCTCTGCAATTAATAAATATGAAACACTGTTTCCCAGGTAACTGAATCTCTTGAAAAGTGGAGTTAAATTTGAAAATGACAAATTCAGATATTAAGACTTGTAATGGAGAAGGGAATGGCATAATAAAATAGTTATCTAATTTTTGGTACTGATATCAAGGCAAAACCATATCAAATGTGGGTCCTCTGACATGGATTTCTCCTAAATATATTGCCAAACAATCTTACAAGCTTGGTTTACTTTAAGGAAAATACTGAAAGGAAAAAATAGAAGGCTACTGTGATAATTTTGGATGGGGTAAATCATCTCTAGACCAGACATCAAAAGGATAAAACCATAAAGACAGAAAACATGATTTGACTATGTAAAAAAAAATGAACAAAGCAAAAAAGAAAACAGATCATCAAATAGAACAATGTTAAAAGTTTTTGTGTATGTACTGTAACATAGGAAAACACACCTCTATTTACTACAAGGTTTTCCTTTATTTTGTTATTAAACATAATTAGTTTGTTGGACTTAATTCATTCTGAGCCTCTTCCATGCGGGCCAAACAACTTGTAATGTGGTTTTGAATGGGATATGAGCATTGCAAAGAGACAAGCCTTTGCAATTTGTGAAAATAATCTCTAACAAGGTTTTTATTGAATACCAGAAAGTGAACCATCAGGAGGGCAAGTAAAAGACAGAAGGAAGTCTGGCACTACTGAAGAGTACTCCTGGCCTTGAAAGGTTCACAAATCCAGATTTAAATCCACATTTAAATCCAGCTCTTGCATATACTAGCTGAGGGACTAAGGTCATTTACTATTTTTTTTATTAAGAAGTTAGAATTGTTGAACAGCCATAAATGCATATAAAGTAACAATATGATATGCATTTGATCCTAAACAATAGTGACCCCACATTGCCCATACCTCAGTCTCTTGATTTTTCTATATTTTACCCCTACAACAGATATGTGTCCATAAATATATATATATATATATATATATATATATATATATATATGATTGTGAATTTTTCACAATTAAATGATTGCATAGGTATTATTTGGCTTCTTGGGGGGAGATAAGAGTATGCTAGGGATTGGGGATTTAGCTCAGTGGCAGAGTGCTTGCCTAGCATGCACAAGGCCCTGAGTTCGGTCCTCAGCCCTAAAAAAAAAAAGAGTATGCTAGGGGCTGGAATGGTGGCTCCAGTGGTTGGACTGTGCCTGGCATGCATGAGGACCACGGTTCAATCCCAGCATCACATACACAACCAAGTGTCAGAGAAATAAATGCATGATGAAAAAAGATTCTCCTCTCTCTCTCACTCTTAAAAAAAAGTATGCTACATTTTTTTTTTTTTGTCTCCATACATCCCTCCATATCCCTCCTCTTTCCCCCCACTACATATCAATGGTTCCCATAGATTGTGTGCTGCTTAGACTTTGGTGGGTCTAATATATGCGTTCCACAAAAGCCTGGGTTTTGCTTTAGCCTGCACAAATGAGGGAAAATATTTGACCCTTAAGTCTCTGGGTTTGGCTAACCTTGATTAGCATGATTTATTCTATTGCCATATGTTTGCCTTCAAAGGTTACAATAACATTGTTTGTAATAACTGAGTAGAACTCCATTTATGTATATGTCAGAGCTTTTGTATTCATTCATGCAGTGAGAGGCATCTGGGTTGATTCCATAATTTAGCTATTGTAAATTGAGCTGCTATGAACATAGATTTTGCTGTGTTGCTGTAATGTGCTGATTCAAAATGCCCTGGGAAAATACCCAGAAGAGGGATAGCTGATTCATAAGGTGGACCCAACTCTAATTTTTTGATGAGCCCCCATACTGTTTTCCAGAGCGACTGTACCAGTCTGCAATTCCACGTGTGCTAGCGTTTCTATCTCCCCACAACCCCTCCAGCATCTGTTCTTGTTTATATTCTTCATCTTTGCTGGTCTTACTGTAGTGAGGTGAATTTGTTTTTTAAAGAAAGGGACAGTGAGAAAGACAGAATCAATTTTACTTTAGATTTTCACATGGTTTTCATTACTCTGACACTTCATTGTGTACGTGGTGCTGGGGTTCCAACCTGTGTCCCTGCACATGCCAGCCAAGGGCCACAACTGCTGAACCACTGCTCCAGACCTCTGAGGTGAAATCTTAATGTAGTTTTCTAATTACTAGTGATTTAGAACAATTTCTCATGTATTCATTGCTTCCTTGATTTCCTTTGTTGAGAGGTTTCTGTTTAGCTTGCTGGATCATTTACTGATTGGATTTTTTTGATTTTTTTTTGAGTACTCTGTAAAGTTTGGATATTAGTCCAATGCCAGAGGATCACAGGCTGTGATTATCTCCCATTCTGTAGGTTCTCTCTTGACAATTATGACCAATTCCTTGGCTGCGCAAAAGCTTTTTGTTTAATGGTATCCCATTCATTAATTCTTGACTTTAATCCTTTCACTTTGGGAGTCTTGTTACGGAGTTCATTGCCTACTCCCCTATGCTGGAGTGTTGTTCCTAATTTTTCCTCTAGCAGTTTTATGGTAGCTTATTTACTTTCTAGTTCCTTGATCCATTTTGATTTGATTTTTGAGCAAGGTGAGAAATAAGGATCTAAGTTCAACTTTCTGCAAATGGTTGTCTAGTTTGTCCAACACCATTTTTGGATATGCTGTCTCTCCTACATGTTATATTTTGACCCCCTTTGTCAAATATCAAATGTTTAAAGATTTGTGGGTCTGTCTCAGAGTCTTTTATTCTATTCCATTGGTCTTCATTCCTATTTTGATACAAATATCATGCTGTTTTTGTTACTACAGCTCTATAGTATAATTTTAGATCTAGTACTGTAAAACCACTGTTTTGTCTTTCTTGCTAAGTAATCTTTTGGCTATTCTGGATTTCTTTCTGTTCCAAATGAATTTGAGAGTTTCTTTTTCTGTATCTGTGAAGAATGACATTGGTATCTTCATGGGGATTGCACTGAATCTGTATAATGCTTTTGGCAGAATGATCATTTTAATTATATTAATCTGCCAACCAAGAACATGGAACATTTTTTCATCTTCTCAGGTCTTCATCAATATCTTTCTTCAGTATTTGATAATTTTCATTGTAGAGGTTTTTTACTTCCCTTGTTAGATTAATTCCCAAGTATTTTTTTTCTTTTTTGAGGTTGTTGTGAATGGGATGGATTTTCTGATTTCTTCTTTTACCCTATTATTGTTACTGTATAGGAAAGTTATTATTTTATGAGTGTTGATCTTGTAGGCTGCCACTTGGCTAATCTATTTATAAGCTCAAGCAGCTTTCTCGTGGAGTTCTTTGGACCTACCAGACATAGGATCATATTGTCAGCAAAAAGTGACAGTTTGATTTTCTCTCTTCATATTCTTATCCCGGTGTTGGGGATTTAGCTCAGTGGCAGAGTGCTTGCCTAGCATGCCCAAGGCCCCAAGTTCAGTCCTCAGCCTTGGAAAAAAAAGAATTCATATTCTTATCCCTTTGATTTTCCTTCTCTTGCCTGATTGCTCCAGCCAGGGTTTCAAGGACTATACTGAATAAAAGTGATGAGAGCAGGCAGCATTGTCTTGTTCCCAAGTTTAGTGGAAATGCTTTCAGCTTTTATCCATTTAGTATTATACTACCTGAGGGTTTGTCATATACAGTCTTTACATAGTTAAGATACATTTCTTTGATCCCTATCTTCTCCAGAGTTTTGATCATGAATGGGTGCTGGATTTTATCAAAGGCCCTTTCTACATCTATTGATATGATCATTTGGTTTTTATCCTTAATTCTGTTTAAATGATGAATCACATTTATTGATTTATGTATCCCTGGAATAAAGCCCACTTATCATGAACTATCTACTTGATATATTTTTTAATGAAGTTTGCTAGAACTTTATTATGGATTTTTGCATCTATGTTCATCAGGGATATTGATCTATAGTTTCTTTTTTTGATATGTCTGTGTTGGGTTTTGGTATCAGGGTTATGATTGCTTCATAAAAAGTGTTTGGAAGAGTTCCCTCCTTTTCAATTTCTTGGAATAGCTTAATAAGGAGCGGTGTTAGCTCGTACTCATAGGTGTGGTAAAATTCAGTGGGGAACCAACCCAACACGTCATAGACTTTTCTTCTTTGGAAGTCTTTTAATTGCTATATTGATTTCACTGCTTATTATTGGCCTCTTTAGGCTTTCAATATCATCCTGTGTCAATCTGGGAATGCTGTATGTGTCCAGAAATTTGTCCATGTCTTCAAGATTATCTGATTTAGAGGCATGTAATTTTTCAAAATAGGTTCTGATAGTCCATTGGATTTCTGTGGGGTCAGTGGTGATCGCACCCTTTTCATTGGCGATTTTGTTAGTGTGCTTCATTTCCCTCCTCCTTTTAGTGAGACTGGCTAGGGGTCAATTTTATTTAGTTTTAGAAGAAACAGCCTTTGTTTCAATGATTCTTTTTATTTTTTCTTGATTTCATTGATCTCAGCTCTGATCTTGATTATATCCTGCCTTCTGCTGGCTTTGGGATTATTCTTCCTTTTGTAGGGACTTGAGGTGGAGCATAAACTTATTAATTTGGAGTCACTCCTGATTTTTAATGTAGGCAGTGCTATAAATTTTCTCCTTAAGAATGTTTTCATGCTGTCCCAAAGGTTTCAATATATTGTGTCTTCATTCTCCTTTGCTTCCAAGAATTTCTTGATTTATGCTTTCATGACTTCTTGGATCCATTCTTCATTTAACAGGGTATTATTCAATTTCCATGTATATGTGTGCTTCTGTCATAATTTTTGCTGTTAATTACTAGGTTCATGGCATCATGATCTGATAGGATACATGGAATAATATCTAATATCTGCTGAGATTTCCTTCATGAACTAGAATATGATCTATTTTGGAGAAGGATCCATACACTGCTAAGAAAAAAAGTATACTCAGCCAATTTGGGGTGGAATATTCTATAGATCTGTTCATACATAGATCTCTTTATTTGATTTATGGAATTGTTTAGGCTAGAGATCTCTTTATTGTTTTTCCTCTGACGATCTGTCTATTGGTGATAGGGGAGGATCAAAATCTCCCAGTATTATGTTGAGGTCCACAAGAGGTTTTATGTTATGGAGTAATTTACCCACATATATTTATTATGGTTATATATTCCTGTTGTATTGTTCCCTTTACTAGAATGTAGTGGCCTTCTTTATGTCTTCTGATTAGTTTATGTTTGAAATCTACTTTTTTGGATATAAGTATTGCAACACCAGCTTGATTTCTTGGGCTGTATGCCTGGTAGATTTCTTTTTCCATCCTTTCACCCTCAATCTGTGGATGTCATTGGCTGTGAGTCTCCTATAAGCAGCATATTGTTGGATATTTTTAATCCAATCTGCTAATCTGCGGTTTTTGATTGGTGCATTGAGACCATTCACATTCAGTGTTAGATTAGGATAGTTATGTGGTTGTGGTTCATAGTCATCGTGTTTTATTAGTAAGTTCTTTGCTGTCTTGGTTGTCTATTGATAGTGTGTGCTTTTACTGAATTTCCTCTGTGAGTTTTTCTTGTTTTTTGTTTTTTAAGAGAGGAAGTTTGGGAATATGGCTTTCACAGGGTAACACTAAAAGAAAGTCTCCTTCTTTAATATCAAATCAGTTTTGTTATGGTAAAAGCACAAAATGGAAAAAAATTTTAAAAGAGTGAGTGAGTGAGAGAATCAATATTTTTAGTTTTTCATCTGGTTTTCATTGTTCTAACATACTTCATTGAGTATGTGGTGCTGGGGTTCACAGTCATTCTTGCACATGCCAGGCAAGCGCCAAAACTGCTGAGCCACCACTCCAGGCCCAGTAATTGAAAATTTTTATAAGAAAGAAAAGAAAATACCAAATTTATAAAATGCACCAGTGAATACACTGCTCAGAGAAGCAGAATGATTGAATTTCTTTTTTTTTTTTTTTTAAAGAGGGGACAGTGAGAGAGAGGGAGAAAGAATCAATTTTTATTGAGTTTTTCACATGGCTTTCGTTGCTCTGAGACTTCGTTGTGTACATGGGTACTGGGGTTTGAACTCGGGTACTTGCGCATGGCAGGCAAGCACCGTAACCACTGAGCCACCACTCCAGCCCAGAATGATGGAATTTCTAAAACAAAAATAATTTTAGGGGTTGAATTAGAAACTTGTGGGACTGGAGCGGTGGCTCGGCAGTTATGGCACTTGCCTGGCATGTGTGAGTATTCGAGTTCAAACCCCAGCACAAGATACACAACGAAGTGTCCAAGGAATGAAAGTCACATGAAAAACTAAATAAAAATTACTTCTCTCTCTCTCCCTCTCTTTCTCACGCTCACTCTCTCCCTCTCTCTCACACTCACTCTCTCCCTCTCTCTCTCACTCTCACTGTCCCCTCAAAAAAAAAAGAAACTTGTGACAACAGCAGTCTAAATCAGAGTTGTAATTTTTTTGCTTTAAAACTCAGCACATCACTGTACCATCAAAAAAATGTTCTCCAAGGAGGTTGCATGTAACCAAAGGAAATCCAGTTGTGATACAGTTGCTTCACAGCAGATGAAAGCTTCTAAGGGAAGCACTGAGTTGAATCAGCAAACTGCACCCCTGGGCCCAAATGAGCCTGCCACCTGATCTGGTATGAACACAGTTAAGAAGGGGCAGAATGGCTTTATGCTTTTATTTTATTTATTTATTTATTTATTTATTTATTTATTTATTTATTTAAAAAAGAGAGTGTGTCATAAATCAATAGCTTTCCTTTATACCAATAATAACAGGACTGAAGAAGAAGTCAGGAATTCAGTTCCTTTCAAGATAGCTTCAAAAAAAATAAAATACTTGGGAATCAACCTAACAAGGGAAATCAAAGATCTCTTCAATGAAAACTTTCGAACATTGAAGAACGAAATCCAAGATGACCTAAGAAGATGGAAAGATG